>LR749519.1:1705898-1748769 GCA_902729485.2 Mus minutoides
CCATCAGTGGGAAGAGAGGCCCCTTGGTTATGCAGACTTTATTTGCCCCAATACAGGGGAACGCCGGGGCCAGGGGGTGGGAGCGGGTGGGTAGGGTAGCAGGGCCGGGAGGGGGGAGGATATAGGGAACTTTCTGGATAACACTTGAAATGTAAATGAAGAAAATATCTAATAAAAGTTGAAAAAAAAAAAAAAGAATTGTTCTTGAACATAAAATTTCACTTCTGAATTTTCTGACTTTCAGTGAATTTTTCTTCTTCATCCAGTTCTTAGATCTCTCAAAAGGTGAAGATCTGCTCCAGGCTTAAGAAGGGAATTTTATGGTAAGGCAGGCAAAATACCTTACTTAGAGCAGGAGTGGAGTCACAGTAGGATTTCTGCCTGGAGAAATGGGCAGTGTGAAGTTGCTGGACACCAGAAAGAACTCTTAATCATCAACTAGGCAGACCATTGGTGTGGAATGCATTTGTCAGGTTATGGGGTAACGTTTAGAGGGAGTAGGTTTTGTCCTGTGGGTACAGTATCCTGATGGAGTAATGATCTGAGTGTGTGGAGTTCTTAAAGGTCACATGTCTTTCAGAAAAGTGTGATGAGTCAAGGAATGTAAAGGTTTAGAAATTATTTTTTAAGATCTACTGAGCAAGAAAAGCATCTTCGGTTGCTACAACAGAGTTGCCTTGAGGATTCAGAGATGTGCCCCAGTATCGGGAATGCTAGGTGAGGTGGGAGTGGGTGGTTGAGTGGGGGAACACCCTCATACAAACAGGAGGGAGGGGGAGGGATTAAGGAGTTTGCAGAGGGGAAATAGGGAAGGGGAATAACATTTGAAATGTAAATAAATAAAATAACCGATAAAAAAGAATGTGTACACTTTAAGAATTAGCTGAGTAATTTCTCAAGATTAGCTCTATTAAATGAAATGTAGTTGTGAGACATAGATCCAGCCAGCTGCATCTCATTTGGAGTCCTTTTTAAAATTTTAGTGATCTTGGAAACGGTTGTTTTGTTTATTTGGAAGAATTCAGGTTTATTCTATTAGAGAAATACATTGAGTTATGTTATCTTGAATGTATAAAAAGACAGGGGTTTCCAAATTAAACTTAGTGGAACTCCACATTTCAAAACATTTTTCTAGGAAAATGCACAAAGGGCCATCACTTGTTTTTATTTGGCCCTAACTCAGCAGTGGCTGAAGACGAAGCAGTCTTTAACCAAGGATCCCTCGAGTCAAAGGAGAAAACCACTGTCCTAAAAGAATCCATGCAGATAGCATTTCTTGCTGTATTTATTATCTGCATAGATATCTGTCATATTTTCTTAATCATGGTCACGTTTTTAAATTTTACCTGGAGTGTATTAGTATATTCATGCTTTTTTCATGTGTTACATTATCACTTGTGTGGCATTTGTTATGACACTGGAGGAAAAATATTTTCTTCTCTACTCTTCTATGCTGAGATACATACAGCGAAATTAATTAATAAGAAAAGTATGATGTTTATTGAGATGCTTAGTCCAGATGTCTATTGGAGGAAACTTGGAAAACTCAAAATCTCAAAGAACCAGTCAGAGCTGTCTTGTATGGTACTTTCAGTAAAGAACACACACACACACACACACACACACACACACACACACACATATATATATATATATATATATATATTTCTTTTATGGAAGCAATACACGGGGCAAAAAGCACATTGACTCTAGTGTGGCAAACTGAAGGCTGTTTAGCACTGTTGGCTGTGTGGATTCATTGGGCTGTCATTAGACTGGTGAGGACCCATGATGTCTCTTTCACAAAGCATCTTTTTGCTTTCCCAGGAGAGAGGGGTAAATACTTCTGTATACATTTATGGCTGTGCTTTTCGGAAAGTAGGGGACAGAGGACTTCCTGATTGTCAACTCAAAATAATCCTTGTGCCAGTATGGCATATTTAGTGTGGCATTAGTCTATCCTTCACTCCAGAACTTTCTCTGGAGGTTTACATATTTTTCATGAATTTTTTTCCTGGAAGAAGGAGAGATTGATAGAATACAAATCCATTGATATTGATAGGTGGATCTTTGAGGGAGGAGATAGTCTGCAGAAAAGTTTGAAAATCCTAGCTTCTAGCGTCCCTCATTTTCTTCCTACCTTATTTCATCTATATGAGACTTTCCACATCACATCTGTCATATTGTCTTAGGTCCACATACTTCTCTTTCTGTCAAGAACATGCCAACACATTGGTGCTAACTAATGTTAATGTTTTGAATAAAGAAATAATGAAAATTATTGGTTAAAGTAAAGTGGTAGAAAAATTAAATATAATTAAATTATGAGCATTTAGACATGGTTGTTTGACTATTAATTGAAACATTGACTTGAAAGAATAGTTTCCTTGGATTTCATTGAATAAACCACAGGAGATTTAATGACTTAGAGCATAAGAAATATCCTTAAAGTTTGTATCTTAATCTGGGCAAGAAGAATACAGAATAAATCATTGATCTCAAATGTTATGGGAAGAAAATAAGTTGTATTAAAGCAACTTTATCAAATCTTTTATATGTACATTTACCCCCGTTTTTATCATGACATAGCATGCATAGCATACAGTTTATTACTTGATCCCTTTTAAGTGCAATTCAACAATTACATCCAATAGTGTTTAATAATTCTCCTTGATATTAGGGTAGAACTTCTCGAGAAAAAAAATTATATTTTCCTTTTTACCAAGCTTTATCTCATACACTTTAATTGTTTTCTGCTATTAACAGTGAAAGAATTATGGCAAGAAATTAACTAACTAATTGCTTGATTGCTTCAGCTGGCCCAAAACTCTCATTTTTGGCAAAGGGATACCTATTAATTTGCAAATAAACAAATCAGCAAAACATTACTAGAAAATCATGGTGCTTTCTAAATATTTCATGAAATTTCTCTGTCTTAAAACATGTAAACAATCATTGGTTTTCCTTGTCCCTTGGTGAAAAAATAACACCCATATTTGGTGATGTCAAAAGGAGGATCTTCAGAACTGTCTGTACATTGCCATGGTTACTGTCATGCTACATTGGCTCCTAACCATACTGCCCCTTTGTTGGTTTAGGGACACTGGCTTTGGCTTATGTTAGAAGCAAGCATTCTCTAACTGCTGTTCCATAGTGAACAAACCCCATAAAGGCTCCAAAACTGTACATTTTATGGCTGCTTTCACTTCATTCTTGTTTGGAAAATGGAACAAAATAGTTATCTTATATGAAGGAAAGTTGTCAACTAATTCAAAAAGGTTTACCAATAATAAAATAATCACAATTTTCAATATTTATTTAACTCAATTATTAATTTTAAAAGGTTTATAATTTTCTTATAAAATCCTTATGTAAGCTCCTTTTCAGAACACTAATAAATTAACTTTTCTTCTGCTTATGTAAATATCCATTATGAATCTTATTATTAAAATTTCTCCATTAAATTAAACAGCTTTTAATAGGTCATTTTAAAAGCCCCAAATGACTTTTGACACTGCAGATAAGGTATCCAGATCATTTCTTTTTTCACTTGTGAAATAAAAATATTAGGAGCTGAGGGTCTACTTCAGTGTGGAGCCCTTTCCCAGAATGCATAAGGACCTGCTATCAATTACCAGTGCTGAAAAAATTAGAATAAATTCCCAGCCTTAATGTCTGCTATAGATTACAATGGAAGAGAAAAGAAAAGCTTTGTCTTAATACCCTACAATTACTTTAAAAATGTGTTTCCCACCATACAAGGCAATAATAGAAACTCAATATTTTCTACTGTCCCCCCCCAAGTAAGTTTTGTTGAACATATTTCCAAATATTTTTTAGATTTTTTCCCATATGATTTGGAAAGAAATTTAAGTTTGTTTTTTTTTTTAATTATTGCACCATGAATCTGCTGAGACTGTTTGCATTCAAAACTCAGGACAAGACTTTACCACCCATCCTGGGACGCTGGTGGGGAAACACCTACTGATGTCCTAACGGAGAGAGCCAGGGGCTTGTACATTGAGTTTCACTCATTTACCACATGAAGAGTTTGATGACCATACACAGGGATTGAAGTTTTGTACTGTTTCTGTTTGTGGCATATGAAAAAAGAGAGCCTTTGAAGGCTATTTTTATTGGGGATAGACAAATAGGAAAACATGTATGAATACCACTTAGACAGTTATAATGTAGTTAAACTCACTGAAAGCTGTATCATTTTTCTATGGTCAATGTGAGAAAGAACCTCAAACTAGGTAGATTAAGACTACAGAAGTTATATTAGTTCACAGATGTAGACTCCACAAGTCTGAACTTAGTATCACAGGCAGAAATCAAGATATCAGGAAAGCAGCTGACCCGCAGCTCTGACACACACAGCTGCTTCATCTCCTGGTTCCTGATGGACTGTCAGCGTCCCTTGGCTTACAGCCATGCCTCTCCACTCTGCCTCCGTGGTCATTGCTTTCCCTTTTCTGTGGACTCATTTCCTCTCTGCCTGTCTCCAGTGAGGGCACTGTCGCTGTATCTGTGCCTTGTCCAAATGATCTAAGACAGTCTCCAGTCTGAAGAACCTTAATATGAGCACCCCTGCTGATATCCCCTCTCCTCAAATAACACATGATGTGCAGGTTCCAGGAACGAGGACCTCCCTGCTCTCCAGGCTCTTATTTGGATAATTACAGTGACCTAAAATGTGAACCGCACCTTTCTCACCACCCTCCATTTTTTCTGTCACTCCAAAGCAATATTTCTTATACAATTGTGGTTTTAACTTATTGCTTATTTGAAAAAGGATTGGGTATGTTGCATAAACCAGACACTGACATCATTCATAATAACCACAATAATCTTGAGGTATCTCTAACCTGTGAGCCAGTATCTCATCTCTTCATTAAGCTTTGAATACAAGGTCTATGTGCTGTACTATATCTAATGCAACCTAGAATTATCCTGATAGTGTTTCAGCCTTTTGTTAACCAATACTTCCAGTATGTGTTATATTTTTGATGCAGAAAACGTGATTACCACATAGAGAGCTTGAGGCAGAGGCAGCCTTTTGGCTGTATCTGCTTTAGATTTTAATGGCATTTCATTTTCCCCAAGCTAGTTCATTATCTCTCATCTCACTTTCCTTTTTCCCTTTATAAAAGGAAATAGAGAGGCAATCGATGGGCAAGCTGCTAAGAGTGGTGGTATCAAGTCTGTTTTGTAACATCAAATTATCACAACATTTTATTGCTACAGTGGCCTGATTCTTGTAATAATGCATTGATGTCACAGAAATAAGATCTATCATATTAAACGTTCTTCTCCATGGTTTCACTTAGATGCTGACTTCTACCCTCAAATGGTATAATTCTCTCTCTCTCTCTCTCTCTCTCTTTCTCTCTCTCTCTCTCTTCCTTCCTTTCTTCCTTTCATCCATCCTTTCTTCCTTCTTTTTTAGATGGTATAGTTCTCTTTCTTTCTTTCTTTCTTTCTTTCTTTCTTTCTTTCTTTCTTTCTTTCTTTCTTTCTTTCTTTCTTTCATCTCCTTCAGCCTTACAGGCTACAGCACATACAACTTGAGAGTATAGACAACCCTAGAAGCACGTGAGAAAGGCACTGCCATAAGTGTTACACAATGGGAGAGGTTTAATTTCATTTTTACCTGGCACAGTTAAAAGGTTACCGTTTGTTTTAGTTTTGTGAATATTACAAAGGAAAAGGTCATGCTCGGGAGCTGATTTTAGATTAACATCAGCAGATGTAGTGTGAACTATTCAGGAGGTAAACAGATCCATGTCTCAGTCTGTTACATGTTGCTAGAAGAGAGCATCTGAGATGAACAATTTGTAAAGAACAGAAACGTATTTGTCACAGTCCTAGAAACTGCCATGTTCAGGACAGAGACATGAGCAGTCTTGAGCCCTATCTGCCTGCATCTAAGATGACATTCGAGTTCTAGGGGAAGAACCTTATTCCTTACTTGGCAATGGAGTGGGAGACAGCAAACACACTCCCACAATTCCCTTTATAAAGATATGAGGTGTGGTAGCTCCCCGGGGACTTAAATCTTCCCTGACCGCACCTCAATACCTTTTGAGTGAACTTAAATTTCCATGAGTCAGACTTTGGAGGGTGCACGTAACCATAAATAGCATTCAAAAGCCCTGCTCACTCTCTGCTCTTCATAGGGATTGTGTAGTGAATGATATTTGATAAACATGAATCCCATTGACACTATACAAAACTTTTATTGCCTTGAGAAAGTTAGTTTCAACTAGAAAAATCTGTTGACTTCTTAGTTACTAAAAAAGATGTAGTGATGGAAGCTGTCACACAATGGTAGGGTTAAAGTAGAAAAGGTGGAGTCCTGTGGATGCCCTTTTTCAATTCTCAGTGAGTGTGAATGGCAGATTTTCAGATTTCAGAAATACATATAAAACAGCCAAGCCAGTAGCGAGTTGGACAAATTTAAAGACACACAGCCATTCACACTTGCAGACAGGTCATATTTAGTGAGTAAACTATCAACCATTTTCTCCATCCATGTGGATGGCGAGCTCTTGGCTCTCTTGATTTAATTTTCATTGTCGCTCTGAACCTGGTTCCTGAACTTCAGGTCCAGAATCTAGAATTTAATCCTTGATTCCTAACCAATACCATAATTTCCCTTCTCTAGACATACTCAACACCCTCAGTGAAAGCATCTGAACATCACTCAGTGAGCGGCATGACATGGTCCACAAGGGTTGTGACACAGGAGACATATAGGGGGGCTGAATAAAACTGTCATGCCAGCGCATTGTTTCAGGAGGCTTCATACCCTTGCCTTGCTTATGAATGTGATTTCCATTGTCAAAAAAAACAAAAAACAAACAAACAAACAACCTGCCCATTGTTTCTCATCGTGAATATATCTATATTAAGGCTGTAATTTTTTCTTAGTAAAGAAATCCAAATAGTTTCTTTATTCTATAAGGTGTGTACTAACAAGTAGCTGAAGTTGGGAAGAGTTACCTATTGAAATTAGCTTCCGGTGTTTAGTGTTCGGGAGTATTTTCATTTTTCTGATTTATGTCACAGTCCCCTTCTTCTTTCAAGATACTTTTGGTATGTGTTGGCCTTTCTGCAGAGGATATTTTCTAAGTCACCAAGTTGTGTTCTTTTTATTTTTTTATTGTTGTTATTCTTTGTTCGTCTCTTTCTTCTTCCACTCAACACATGTTTATTAAGTATTCCCTTTAACCAAATGATGTGCTAGGCAGTGGGCAAAAGCAACAAAGAATGCAGAATCGGGCCTTTTTCATTTGCCAACTTTTTATAATGAGAAGGATGGTGGAAAGCCTTTATCCCTTTTGTCTTTGTTCTGTTACCTTTGACCATTTGTGCGCTAAGCTGTGAAGCGGCGAGGAACAGGTACATAGACACTTTCTTAGCCTCTGACATGCTTTAAAATGGAGTTTGCATCTTGAATATGCATTAGTTGTCATCTGCAAAATATTAATTACTGCTCTTTGAAGCATCCCTGGTGCAGAGTGTAAAGACAAATGGAACTGATAATTCCACATAGCACTGTGGAAAAAAGAGAAGCACTAGGAAACAAAAATTCATAAGTGCATTTTGTTATAGCTATAATTAGAATTCACTATGTGGAAAAAAAAAAGGTTTCATCAAGATGCTGTAACTCACAGTAAAAAAAAGAAGAAAAGATTTTAAGATTAGTTTTATCTTCTCAGGCTCTTAAAAGTGAATACATACAAGTGGTACAATGCTAAAGGAAAGGAAAAAACACATCTGTGCATGTGGTTGAAGTCTCCAGTAAGATGTTATTTGCATGCAGCAAGAAGCTGGTAATGACCTGAAACCTGCTAGTGTTGCAACGCCACCTTTGAGGGAGCTCTGGAAGCATGTGTGTAGCTGGTTTGTGTCTCCATCTGATTGAGTCTCCATTTGATTGATACCAATGTCTAATGATCATTTGTGTTCCACCCCACCCTACCCTGAGCTTCTGGAGGAATGGTTTTGTTTTCCCCCTGCCTTTGCATATGCTGCCGAACTCAGGGCATACAGTAACAAGATTCTGATCAACTTCAAATACAGTTGTCTTTAATTGAGAGTAGAACCTATGAAGACAGCCAAGGGGGTAATTAGCACTTCATTTACCAGTTGTCAAATATTTACTGATAATGACTATGAGACAAGAAATACAGAAGCTGTTGGGGCTGTGAAGCCAAGTGAGGCAAGATTCATGATTTGGAGGCACCCACAGTTCGGATGTGTATGTTAGTCATAGAATGATACAGGAATGAGAAAATGTGTCTAGCTAACAAAGCACTATAGGATCTGGAAGAGCAGTGGTCCAGGGTTTTCTGAATAAAGAGAACAATATAAAGCGTGATGGTGTTTGGTTTCTGTCTAGAAAGAATTTTCTAGGTGCTGAGAAGACAAAACAGAGAATAGTAATGCAAAGTTAAGAGACAGAAAAGGGTGTCGGATTGTGGAGAAGAGAGAGAAATTGGATTCATATATAATTCTCAATGTGATGGTGAGCACTGGATGTAGACAGCAGGGCACTAACATCATCTAAAGGTACCATAAGTTTTCTTTGAGAATGACCTTGTCATCTTTAACGGCATCATCTCCCAGGAGATGGCTACATCTGTCTGATGTGGACAAAAGATTAAGCTGAGGGAGGTAAGGTTAGGGAGATTTAGGATTTTATATTGTACATTTCTAAAAGTATGGTAATGGGTTTATAGAAGGAGAAATGAAGGCTTTTTGGATAGTATGTATTCTGCGTAAGTATAACTACATCTGATTAACATTGGTATTAGCTAGATTTATTTACTAATGAAAACACAGTAATGTAATAACAAGTTATCAACCATCTGCACATTTTTAAAAATATGTGGTAGGCACTTAACAAGCCAGCTACTGTAGCCATCATCATTGAGCCACTACTTTGTGTCCAGGCATGGAGCCTAAAACTAAGCATATTTTTAATCATGCTAGTGATTGTCTTATTATATGTACTTTAGAGTCCTCATTTTTTTTAAAGAGGAGGATGCCCAGGCTCTGACCAATTTGTTTTGCATGTAGCCTGCTAAACTTTTAGTTGGGTTTTATTAGTAGAAAATTTTATACATTATTTTTATTCTAAAACTCCAGTGCTTTTCCCCCCAGTAGCATAGTCCTCCTCTGTATGTCAGAAGTTTTTAGACTCCCTTTTCAGAGATTTGAAAGAAGAATTCCTTACTGGCCACTAGAACACAGCAGCTCATTGACAAACCCCTGAATTGCTTTAATTTTCATTTGATTGTTGTGTGTTCTTGATTCCCCATAGACAAAAGAAACACATGATCTCTGTCCACACATGTCTATAGGGTTACATGGATCTGTAGATGGATCAAAGACTTTGTAGTTTCATATTTGCCTAAAGCATGGTCTGGAGCCCATAGGTCATGGTACATGAGTTAGAACCAGTTGTTATCTCAGGAAAAAGCAGTTTGTGGTTTAAACTATCATTGTTCCTTTAGCCACACCATTCCTTCCCATATCAGGTCACATACAGCTCCCAGAAACGATCCTTTCATTCTTACTTGAAGCCTCAGTTTGTGCTTCCCAAGCTGGAAGGTACAAACTACCTCTCAAATCTCAGCCACCCCTTTGCCTTGATCAGCACTTGGTAAACTTTTCCTATGAAGAGTCATAGAGTCGTTGTTGTCAGCCTTGAGGTCCAAGTATCACCTGCAATATTTCTCAGCCTATCCAGAGACTGTTGTCCTGTGTTTCAGTAAAGCTTTAATCACAGAGACAAATGCCATGCTCTATGAGATGTGGAGGTTCAGTTTGTCAACACTCTTTCTGTAAAGGTTCCTAGAAAGTCTACATCTTCGAGGACCCTTTGTCTACTTGTTTATCTGGGATGAGCACTCTCTATCCAGGAAACAATGCTGGTCTTTTTCACTAATGTCTGTGAACTCTGAGGCATTGCCTTTTTACCATCTTAATACCTTATATTTTCAAGGACAGAGAAGGCCCATTAAAGTTTCTTGAGTGGATGGATGAATTTCATTAGCACAACCCTGTTTCCTGGTTGTGTGATTCAATTGTTCTCTGCAAAATCTGTTTTAAACTGGGAAGGTTAGTAAAAGTTCACACCAAGGCTAGGCCTCCTTGCCTCACTCAACGGAAAATAGGCAGTACAACTCTTTTAAGTTTGGTGTAATTAATTTCTTTAGCATGGAGTACAACTTTTAAAAGTTGCCATGAAAGTGATACACTTCAATATAAGCTAGTCTTTAGATTCTTAGAAGTAGGGTTTTTGTTAAAGGTATGATGGAGAGAGAAATTAGATGGGAAAGTGGTACTTTTTGTAGGCTTTAGAATATTTATCAATAAATTTTTGAAATGCCTAGAAGAAATGCATAGATGTTTGATGTATATATAACAAAACCTTTATGTGGCCTTGGCATGTCCTGATTCAGAAGAAGATTAAATATAAGGGTAAAATGAAACAGCAAAATACAGAAAGAAACTCACCATGATGTCTGGGCCTATGCTGACACCAAGGAACATATCTTGGTCAGTGGTCCTACTACAGCTGGGGTCTATGTTGATGTCTGTGGCCCATGTTACTATAGAAGGCCATGAAGATATCCATAGTCTGTGCTACATCCTGAATCCATGTTGATGTTCATGGGCCATGCTGTTACTAGGGTCATATTGAGGTGGGAGGCCCACATTGCCTCTTGAGGTTATGGTGATGTCCTGGTACATCCACGACTCAGGGTGAGGTCTTAGTTTGAGGTCCTGCTGCAGCTGGAGTCAATGTTGATGTCTGTGGCCTATTTGGTCACTGAAGTCCATGGTGATATCCATGGTCTATGAAGCACCCTGAGACCATGTTGGTGTCTATGGTCTAGGCTGCCTCTGAAGGCCTTGTTTGGGTCTATGATCCTACTGCAGTGATGGGTGTAGGGAGGGCTGTATTCATAGCCTGTGTTGTTGCCAGAAACCATGTGGAATTGCACGCTCCATGTTCCTGCTGACTGTGAAGAGCAAAGGAATCTATTGTACCATGGATATCTACCACTGTAGATGCACAGATGAGGAAAAGGGACATGGAAGGCTTCCATGACAACCCCTATGCTGATCCAACCCATCACAAAAGAAAGAGCCAAGTAGCAGCCTAAAGGAGAACTCTTACAGAGTGTGATATGGATGCTAAAGTTAGCTTTCCACAATTTATGGTTTCTGGAGGGGGAAATGGGAGGGAAAGGGGCAGGCCACTGAGAGTTTGACCACATACCAGTGAGTATATAGATATCACCAATTGAGCTGTCTTTTGTTCATTTGCTTGCTGGCTGGCTTGCTTGTTGTTGTTGTTATTGAGATGGAGGTCACAAGGGAGGGAGATGCACACAGAAGGACTTAGAAGTAAGTGTGATCCCTATGTATAATACAAAATTCCCCTAGAGCTAATAAAAATGTTGTGTTGAATGAGAGACAACCAACCAACTCACCACTGTTCTGCTGAATGGGAGAATGGAAGGCAAAAATGATAGATAGCGCTGCAATTATGTTTGAAATGTTTTTCTATAATATCAGAGTTGCAGTTTTTTTTAAACTTTTTAATACAAACTATTAATGTAGCAAGGTTTTATGCCATTTTTTCTATTTATTAAATTTGTCCTCATAAGTAAAATGGCTTTGAATTTCAATGTATTTTGACCTAAGTGAGCAGCGAAATGCCAGGGATTAACATACCTATCCCAGAGTGGGAGAGTCGTTGTCAACTTTTGGGTCCTCTTTCTTTTCTTTTCTTTCTTTCTTTTCTTTCTTTCTTTCTTTCTTTCTTTCTTTCTTTCTTTCTTTCTTTCTTCCTTCCTTCCTTCCTTCCTTCCTTCCTTCCTTCCTTCCTTTCTTTCTTTCTTTCTTTCACATTTATTTATTTATTTATTTATTTATTTATTTATTTAGTTTTAAAACTCCAGATTTTATTCTCCTCCCAGTCCACCCTCTGACTGTTCCTGGAAGGGTTCGGACATGAAGACCAGTGTGTCCTCTCTGCCTCTCCACTTGTCCTGTGGGATGGCTTCTTAGAACTGTCTCCTCCATTACCTCACAAGAGTGATTTGAGGGAAGAATATTAACAACATTAACTTCTAGAATTTCAATTTTTGCTTCTGGTTGAAAGCCATTCGGTTGGATTAATCATTCCTATCGACCAAATCCTTTCATTATTCAATAGGGCAACATCCTATCTGAGCACAGACCTCTTCTGCCTAGAAACCACATGAGTTGATGTCCTTCGGGAACCAAGCAGACATGTTGCCTTTTTCCTTCTCCTGTCATTCTCAGCTCTTCTATATCGTGGATGGAAATCTAATTCCATCCCCACTACATAACCCTGTTTACTTTTACTTAACTGAAGATACTACTTCCAAAGATGAATACATACTCTGCCCAATGAGGCTGTGAAGCCAGTGTCCCTCATCTACGCCTCACTGTAGACCCTCCCAATTCCTGGCCCCTCCCACCACACTGGCCATCTTGGTTCTAACTCTCTTCTCATCTGTTGTCAGATAAAAGAAGCTCGGGGTTCCTTGAAAGCAGTGGCTATAAGCTATATCACTGATTCTTCTTCTTTTTTCTATTAAAAACATCTATTTTTATTAGTCCTTTGAAAATTGTATACAATGTGACTTGGTCATATCCTTCCCCCAACTCTTCCCTCAAGGCCACCCTCCTTCTCTGTTACTTTGTCTCTTTCTGTTTTAAGTTTTTTGTTCTTTTTTTTTTCTTTTTTTCATTCATGGAGTCCAGTTTGTGTTACCCATATGTTCTCAGCTGTGTGGCCTTCTACTGAGCATGGTCTATTTACCAGGGGCTACACTCTTTTAAAGAGAACCGACTCTCCCTATATCAGTAGCTATATCAATTGCCAATAGATCTTGAGTGGGACTTTGTGTCTCTAACTTTTTTCTGCATCCTAGGATAGGATTTGGTCTTCCTTGAGCTTGCCACTGCTGTGTGTGTGTGTGTGTGTGTGTGTGTGTGTGTGTGTGTGTGTGTGTGCATGTGTGACAACCATTGTGTGCTATATGTGAAGCTATCCTGCTGTGTAGAAAGGAAACTGTTTTCTTGTGTTAGTATACTCTCACTATCAGATTTTCTACTCCATCTTCTGAACTGATCAGGGAACATATGGGAGGAATTGTGATGCAGATATCCCATTTATCACTGAGCATTCCTCAGTCTCTTATTCTCTGCCCTTTGGCCAACTGGACAATTCTGTGTTAATCATCAGATACTGCAAATAGAAGCTTCTCTAGTGACAGCTGTGAAATGCATTACGCTGTATTCTCATGCCATTGGAAGGTCCATGGGGAGGAGGTTTGCATTACCAACTTTTGATGGCTGTATGCTCCATTGGGTAGAAATTAGAATGCATTCTTTTGAGTATACTTTTATAAAGTTTTTATAGCTTAGTTAAACTTTTCTGTTTTGAAATAATGAAAGTCACAAATGATAAAATGTCTTTGTACTCAAAACTATGATGAGATTCTGTTTTTCTTAGGGAGAAAGATCAATATTTTGGCAATAAATTATAAAATTTATCTTTAATTATAATCTATGATATATTTTTACTTTTAAGGATTTGCAGTGATCTTAAAAATCATTTTGATATTTGAAGAGGTTAACATTTAAACTCAAAATATAAAATCCTTGAATAATAGGGGTGCATCTACTCTTTATCTCAATAAACAGTGACAGACTCCCCAGATAGCCTCATGTTACTCTTTCACCATTCCATTGAGAACAGGTTTCAAAACTAAGAGAGTTACATAAGGGTATTTCTCCCAACCATCCCATTAAGCAATGTAAACTGTGTGAAGAATGTAAAGTATTCTACTGTGGTTTTTTTAAATTTAAATTTCATTATTTGATTGTAGTGTATATGTATTATGCCGGCATGCACTTCTGTGATCCACATGTATGCCTGGTTTCTGCTGAGGCCAGACAAAGGTATTAGATACCTTGGGACTATAATTACAGATGGTTATGACCCACCATGTGGGTAGTAGGAATTTATCCTGGCCTCTCTGGAAGAGAAGATGGTTTTCTTAACTGATGAGCCACCTCTCCAGCCATCTCTTGTGAAAGATGCAGTTAACTCCAGGATGTATAAAAAACACTCCCAGTTACCATAATGCAAACACCAGAGAAACTCAAAACCAGGATTGCTTTTTATACTCCAATAATGCTTTTATACTTATAAATAGCATAAATTAAAATACTTGCTATATATGCCAATATATGCCAAAGCCCAAAGTCCTGTGCAGCGGTGCTGTTCCTACAGCTGTAGAAGGACCAGCTGTAGAATCATCACCTATGCTTCTCCCTCATTGGCTCTTCAGGTAATGGCTTTATGTGGCTTCCTTGAATCTCAACATACAGCCACATCCCCTTAGTTCAAATGCTCTTCAAATTTGTACCCTTAGGTTGCTTCCTTCTTTTTCCTTATAAAATGCTTCTGTGAATACTCTTTTGCTTTTTCAATTTATTATGATTCATTTTTTTCCCTTTATGTGCATGGCTATTTTGCCTGAATGTTATGTTGGTGTACCAAATGTTTGCAGTACCTTTGGAGGTCCAAAGAGAGCACTGTACACTCTGGAACTGGAATTACACATTGCCTTAAGCCAGCAGCCATGTGGTTCCTGGGAATCAAACCCAGCAGGTCCTTCAGAAGAGCAGCTAGTGCTCTTGACCCTGAGCTCTTTCTTCAGGTCCCTGGCCCTGAACATTCTTGAACACATATCTTCCAGCAACTGTTAGATTCAGGTTTTAGAGAGATGCATATGCTTTATTTAGAACAATTATGGCTAATTATATCGCCAACTTTGTTTACTTTTTTAAAAATTTAAAGATTTTTTGGGTGAATTTTGTTATTTGACTATTTCATGCATTTATATAATTTATTCTGATTAGCCTTTCTCACTCTCGCCTAATTCTTTTTTTTTTTTTTTTTTCCATCCCTGGACCCTCCCAGTGCCTTTCCAAAATGACTTTTGGGTTTCTTTCTGACTTATGTAGTTTCACCAGGGCTATTTGTGTGACCATTGAATCAGAATGATCTATGCCACTTCTGTATTTCTCAGGCACTGGCATAGCCTCACATGAGACAGCTATATCAGGGTCCTTTCAGGGAAATCTTGCTGGCATATGCAATAGTGTCTGGGTTTCGTGGCTGATTATGGAATGGATGCTCATAGTCATTTATTGGATTGAACACAGGGCCCCAAATGGAGGAGCTAGAGAAAATACCCAAGGAGTTGAAGAGGTCTGCAACCGGATAGGTAGAAGAACAATATGAACTAAACAGTACCCCCAGAGCTCGTGTCTCTAGCTGTATATGTAGCAGAAGATGACCTAGTCAGCCATCATTGGGAAGAGAGGCCCCTTGATCTTGCAAACTTTATATGCCCCAGTACAGGGGAACGCCAGGGCCAAGAAGTGGGAGTGGGTGGGTAGGGGAGCAGGGCAGGGGAAGGGTACAGGGAACTTTTGGGATAGCATTTGAAAGGTAAATAAAGAAAATATCTAAAAAAAATATAGAGTATAACTTGGATACTGAGCATTTCATAAGAAGAACATCATATGACTTTGATATAGACAGGGTTAAAAAAAAAGAATGATCTGTGCCTTGTAGGGTCACTAGTGGGTACACAACTGAAAGTTATTATCTATCTTCTACTGAGTCTATCATTAAGAAATAGTTCAGTAGTGAGGGCTAGAGTCCCCTGAGTCCCTCTTCCAACCATGCCTGAGTATTAGTGGACACACGATTATATTCTTTAAAGTGATTTATAGATTCAAAATACACATAGCCCCTGACTTACTCATTGCAGGAGAATAAGTGCATATGCTCTTTGCCTATGAAGATAAACTTTAGGAGCTGTTCTTTGCTTCTGAAAATGGTTTGACAAGGATATAGATGGGAGAAAACTGGGCTTTTTACTATTAATCTAAAGGCTTTTCCTAGATAATCCTCTAGCTATAGTAAATAACTTAATTACTTACATCCAAATGTCTAAAGGAGGAATCTTTGAAAGTTATAGGACAGTGACAGGTAAATTAAATTGAAGCTATGTCGACCTTATTATAGAGCAAATGAATCATATTATCAATGGTTGTAATTAGTCTGTAGTTACAACAGAATACCTCGTACAAGGTAAAACTAAGTTTTGTTTAGCACACAGTTTCAATGACTTGAAACGCTTGAAATAAAAGGGTGGGGGGCAGACAGGCCTCTATATTCAGCCTCAGATAAGGGCCCCATGATGTCACTGTGGTAGACATATTTATGGAAGTCATGACATAGTAGGTTAGAAGTAAGAGGAGTTCAAGGGCCCACACCTCACTTTAGTTGTAATACACTGCTATTGACAGAACCAATTAAGTGTCACAAGAACTTCACTTATCCTTTTCAGTGATGTGTCCATGGTGACTTTAGCAAAGTCCTCTTTGTCCAGCTTCTTTTGTTTCTATGATTATACCACCTTGCCATCCGTCCTGAGGACCAACATTCCCTGTCAAAATCACTGTGGCCATATCGGGTACCATTGCGTTGTTTTATACTTACACAGACTCAGCGTATGGTTCCTGAGTCAGGAATGTACTGTCCACACCGAATGAAGTGGGTAGGTTGAAAGTCTAGGCATATTTGGGTAGGAATTTGCCTTGGGAAAGATTCTATTGTTTGCATCAAACAAGGTTCGGAGACATTTGAAAGCAAGTTGTGTCAACTGTAACCTCTAACATGGCCCCAGGTGAGGTTTCAACATGGAAATAACACAGAGTTCCCCAAGTCTCTTTCTCTTCTTGAGTAATGGGGTTTTAAACCACTCCAGCGAAATTTAATGTAGTTCCATCTGAAATTTCCTCTAATGATGAATACTGCTTACCATTCTGTGTGTTTTGGGAAGAGTATATTCAACGAAAGCCTGGTGTGTGTTGATGGGGAGAATTTAAGCCAGTAATGGTGGCTAATCCAATGACTTTTCTTTGTCACTATGATGTTGTATGTAATGTTTACTGAACACAGGGTGTCAAGAGTCATAATGTTATTTGATTTCAGGGAGATGTTCTTTTCTTTAGGATGAAAACAAAAAGTACAGATAGAGAAATGTGATTGTATTTAGAGCTTTGAAAAAGGAGATACTGGAATAATAATAGAAAACGTGCTTTGTAAACAAAATCTGTTTGCCCCTGTCCAATACCCCCCAGATAAAGACTCTATTGTATTGAGTATAAAGGAATATAAAATAAGCCATGAAAATTATTGTTGTCTACATGGAGATATATTTTGCTGTTAGAAAGCCACATTTTTATCCTGATGAGTGGAAAGTGCTCATTTGTCACCTAGTGCTTTACTAGTTTAGTCATTTTAGGAAGTTTTTACTTGATTTGTCCCCATTCTTCCTTGTACAGTCCCAAATTCACGTCTAAGCGTGATTTCCAGTTTCTGGCTGCTCAAATCCAGATTACTTCTGTCGCTTAGTCTCTGCAATAAATCTTTCCCTTACAGCTTTACATTAAAGAATGTGGGCTTTTCTTTGTTCTGTCCTTTGCTTCAAGCCTGTCCCTCTTTCTCACTCCTTCCAGCCCAGTCCCACCATGTGCGCCTTTTTTATTCACACACATGATAACATTTTACTTTTCTTTATATTAATCAATTGGATGAGAAACTAATGGAAAACAAACTTCAGGTCATTTTTTTAAATTGATATGGAGCTTGTCCAACACAGTTCCGTGTAGCTACGAAGAGCTTTTGATCATGATGTTAAAGAATGATCTAAACTAGAGTGTTCAATTAGCATTGTGGTGTCTATTCAGAATCTCACAGTAAGCTTTGGTTAATCTTTTTTATGGCTAGAAAAGTTACAAAGGAAAATAGTTAATGACATTTGATCTTTTACTTTGGCAATGGTGTTTCCTGAGTGAAATGCCATAGCTGTTAGGGACAGTGAGCTAGACTGAACAACATCATAGCATGACTCAGCACGGGGTGTTGTTTTTAGAATTCTCTCTTGAGAAAATCAAAAGGTTTTGCAATATCTGACATTTTCTATATAATCTACTTTCTATAATACACAGAGGCCTTAGAATTTCCCAATTCGAAGATGTATCAGGATCCCACAGTGCTTTGGTAAAGACAAAGCATTTACATGTGAAGTTGATAGCTCTATTTTATAGCAAAACCTATAATTAAATGCCAAGTTGTATATACAAGGGATGGAAATACAGATGAGGGATGTACTGACATGTCTGTGGAAAGAGTCATTGAGATGATGGGTCTGGGCTGGAGTCATGCAGGAGAGTGGGATGGGGTAGAAAGAACGAGGCAGGTCTGCATTTTGGCCAAAATGCTATTGGCACTCGGGTAGCACAGCCTTCAACCAGAGGCATGTGAGTGGTTGTTGCAGGAGGCCTAGCAGGCTCAACCCTTGATTACTGGATGACATCAGTGCCCTCCAAGCAGGGTTCTGCCAACCCCATGCAGCTTGGCCAATTCTTGTCCTGTCAGAGTTGTGAGCTGCTGCTGGCATGTGCTGTATTGTATCCAGGGCTGTATTGATTTTTCGCTTTTCAAAGAAGAGCTCATGATGCCAAGTGGGAGGAGGTGACAGATTTGTTGGACAGATCCTTTTGGGCAAAGTATGGTGACTTGAGTGCTTTCAGAGGACAAGTTGGACAAGTTAAAATTATTTCTAAATTTTAGAATAACTCTTTATAATAAATTAGGGGAAAAGAGTCAGTGTCATAATCAGAGCCTGTGTCATCATAAAGGCTGAGATATCTGAAGACAGTACAGGCACCAAGAGACCAAACTCAGATTGATGAGTCTTCGAAAGAAATCTTAGAGTGGGCCACTTTTGGCTGACTAATATGTCCACAGAGGCAAATAGCTTTGCAATTATGCAGAGACTTTGTCATCTTTATGCATCTTTATAAACTATGAATAATATTTACCCAATGTGAATTACTTTATGAATATTTGAAAAATGACAAGTATTTGAAATTAAAAATTACCTTGATAATACATAATGAATCAGTCTTTTTAAATGTTTTTATGGCTGGAGTTATATACTCTACGTAGTTATTATATATAATTTAGTTTTTTGATTATTTGCATTTAAAATTATGAAGTTATTTTACATATATATTATAGGCATATTTGCTATGCATTAATAACAAAATATTCAAAATGTTTTACATGAAAGGATAGGACCAGTGAAATTATTCCTTCATTTGTCAGCTGTAAGAGACCTCTTATGTTCACTGAACTCTGGTGTCTTAAGTTTTTTGTTGTTCAGTAGTTGTGTCTAATATCTTAAATTTCTACATGTATTTAAAGGTTTAAGGAAAACAGTGGGCCTATTGTCAGAAAAAGGCATATATACGCAGGAACCGAAAACTTTTTCAGAATTCAAAGCAGGGTTCAGACAACTCTGTACTACCTTGAATTTTTTAGAAGAATATGAATCCTGGATAGTAAATATCTGGATTTTAGCACAAATAATCTTTCATGTGTGAGAAGAGAGAATTCGCTATAGTGTTGCTATGTCTGCCACATGTTGGTCTCCATGGAACTTAGTGATCTGGGTGTGCTGAGGTGTACTGTTGCCAACTGTTTAACATCCAAGGCCATTTGGAATTTGTTTACTCTGAGCCATTGTACCAGAACCATGTTAGTGACAGAGTTGCTGTGTGGAATTGGAAATGAAATGATATAAAGAGCTTCCAGGTCATGAGCATGAACAGAAACGTGCAGCCTGTACTTTCAGCATCTGCAGGTAAGTCTCTCCTCTTGTGGACATGGTCAGCTTGGTGGACAATTGAGGAGGATTCAGATTTACATTAGAGGTTCATCACTCTTCCTCCAAGTCTCTTCACCCTTCCGTTTGATACTCAACCCACAGGTGCAGTTTTACCAAACCCTGCTGCAGACTCTGAGATAGGAGTGCAGAGTTTTCTGGAGTCTTCTTATTTTATTTTTCACTCAGGCCAGATACTGCTCTGTGACTTGAGAATAAAGATTGTTATTGTTTTCTCGGCATGCAATGAGTTTCACCTCTGTATGCTGTCCCAAATCCGTGGATATGTGATATGAAGTGATCCCATTCCTACTTCATGTCTGTACATCATCCCTTTGGCTGTCTAAGTGTTGCAGAAATCCCAACAGATTTAAAAGCCCATTCACCTTTCTCGCTCCCTTACTTCTCCTTTACTACAGTCTCCTGGACTCAGTCCTGCCCAGCTGCATCTCACTGATCAGTTAGAACCAGACATGCAACTTATCCTAGAAAATAAACATTAGATTATTTATTTCTCTCTTTAAAGTTGCATTGTTCCAGGTTAATTGTCCCATCAGATAATCTCCAACAATGCTTAGTTCCCATTAAACATGCACTCTGCAATGTGCAATTATTTCCCCATTTCCTAGAGAGGAAATGTTGTTAGCTGAGTAACTTTCAGCTAACATTCTATTTTACTTGTGTGTGTGTGTGTGTGTGTGTGTGTGTGTGTGTGTGTGTGTGTGTGTCTGCACATATATTCCAGGGCTATATTGCTTATATACTAGAGGACCTCAGGAGTTAGTTCTTTCATGAACTCTGGTTATCAGGCTCACCAGCAAGTGTCTCTTCTGCTGAGTCACCCTCCTAGTCGTCTCAACTAACATAATTTAAATTCTTTATTCTGTATGTGTGCAAATGTTTAGACATGCTGTTAAGAGACTCACAGAACAACAAGAAAACTCAGACACTCATGGTTAACTGCAGTGTGACGACAGGTACTGCATTTCGAGAAATGTGAAGAAAGTTCCACTGAACTGAAGATAAGTGTCAGTAACTCTTTTGGGGCTAAGATACATGGAGAAAGATGGTTAGAGATCTTAATTTAAAGCCACATCTCAAAGACATAGAATTTAGACAATGGGTCAAATGAGCACCAGGCTTCATAAGCCAAGAGGCTGAGTTGAACAAAACCAGTCCTGAACTATGCACATTGGAGAAGCTTTTATTGCCTATGTCACAGTTGTTTCTCTTCTGTGGTGGACCTCTCCACGTGAGCTCCTGTCCATACTGCTCAGGCTTACTTGTCTAATAGGGCCGTGTTCTGTCTTTCTCCTTGCATTTCCTTTGCTTTTCTTTAAATAGGCTCGATTTCCACTCGAATGAGAGCGTGTGTGTGTGTGTGTGTGTGTGTGTGTGTGTGTGTGTGTGTGTATGTGTGTGTGTGTGTGTGTGTGTGTGTGTGTTATCAGTTGTTAAGATTATTTTTTTTAACATGGCACAATATTTGCGTTTTAGTTGCACCCTCTATCCACCACAGCCTCTGTGACTTCAGGAGTTATACTTTATTCATTAGCTTTTTTCCCTTTTAGCTGCCACTCGAGTCTTGTTAACCTTGTATCTGTGGTTCTCAGTGTTTATCGCATCCTGCTACATTGCTCTTTAATGTGAGGGTGCAAACCACTCTGGCCTGTAGCAGACTCTGCCTTCCTGTTCTCTTCATTCTCAGGCTGCATTATTAGATGATGCCTTTTTTGTTGGAAAATTTGCAACACTTTAAAATATCTCTGTGTGGTATTTAACATGTTCCTTAAATATTTAATTAATTCCATCTTTTCTCAAGGAGAAGGATACAGTAAAGATTAATGTTCTTTTATTGCCCAAATTTTGGCTGAATTATAAGACATAAATAACATCAGCTATTTAAAACGGTTCAGCATAATAATAAAATTTGATTTCTTAATTGGAAAACCTATTAAACTTCTTGAGAATGGCTTTATTTAACCTTCTTAGTATTCTTCAGAGTGAAGTTCCAATACTGCTTAACAAACCTTGATTCTTCCATCTATAGAATAAAACTTTTAAAAAGCTATTTTAGTCTGAGGATGTGAACAGTAAACACTATTACCATTTAATTAAAATATGGAAATACTTTTGAGAAAAGGTAATATTTTGGGAGACTAACTTTACATATTTCTGATATTTCTTCCCAAGTAAAGGGATAGAAAGTGCAGCTTAACTGGCACTATAGAAATGAGTTTTTGAGCTTGAATTCTGGGTCTTGAAGTACCAGTTTCTGGAAGAAATTCCATTTGTTTAGATAGTTTCCTTTGTGAAATGGAAACAGCAAGACTCCTCTCCCATATTTGTTGGGAGGACCGAATCAAATAATGCATTTACAGAGACCAACAGTGGTATCTACAGCATAAAAGATGTTCATATTACTTTCTGCCCCTTTCTTGTCCAGGGAAGGCTTGTCTTAAGGAGAATGATAGTGTTTATAATAGTAATTTTTAATCATCAAGGTTATAGAGAATGTTTACTTTTTAAATTCATGATCTGTTCACACGATTCTACATAATAAATATCTCCAGCCTTGTATCTCACCAACCTTGCTTCTTCAGTATTCTGTTGCTTCCTCTGTTCCAGCAAATTCCATGTCCTCTTCTCATCTCTGCTCAATCTGTAATTTTCTCTTCACTCAATAGGATCTATCTTTGATTTCCTCTTTTGTACCATTTAATGCAATGTAATAAAAAAGAAGCAGCCACTGTGTCGCTTAGCATTTAGTATCTTCTTTGCTGGATTTGAAGCCCCAAGGCTATGATCATTCTGGTTTTACTCATTGCTTCCCACTAATGAGCTAAGCATAGTATCTTGTCTACAGTAGTGCAATGTTTATTATGGATCTGAGGATAGGCAACCGACTAAATGATAGACCTAGACATGTTCTAGCTGGAGACCTAGAATAGTAAGCACACAGCCAAGAGGCAATAGGAATCTGCTAAATCAGCTCTACATAAGAATTCAGTTGTCCATAAAAGAGATGCTACCTTTTATTTATAGAGTTGGAAGAAAGAAACATCTTTTCTTTACCCAAACTTAGAATATGAGCTCTACACTTAGAATGATCAGAATATAAAGATCTACAAAAAAATGAAAGGTGAAAATTCTATTTAGAAACCCCCTAGAAAGGTAACTCCAAGCAGGCCTTTAATGCCAGCACTTGGGAGGCAGAGGAAGGTGGACCTTTGAGTTTGAGGCTCCCCTAGTCTACTCAGAGAGAGTTCCAGGATAGCCACGGATATACAGACAAACTCTGCTTCAAAGAACAAAACAAAACAAGAAAGCCACTTCAGATTCTAGAAGCCAAACCCCATCAATGGCTTCAGACGAAGTAAATCAAAGTATCAGTTGTTACACTGAGTTTTCATCAAGAATTCCTCATTTATGGAAGAATAAATGTCATAAAAGCAGGTTTTTCCTCCCTTTTCTTTTCACTTTATTTTTATTTCTTTAAATGGATGCCTTATGATTTTGCTTCTGGTTTTATTGTGCTTCCATGAGAATTATCTATTGGATTGACTATAAATGCACTTCTTTCTATTGATACTATTAGCTATACCTTTGCACATACCTCATATATATATACCTATATTCATATGTGAGTATATGTAGTTACGTATATGTATGCTATATGTATGTATATTTGTACAGATATAGATAGGTAGTTTGCTAATGTTTTATCCAGAACTTTTACTTTATATGTACTGAATTTCAAGTGGTGATCAGTCCTTCTCTTATTTTTAAATCATTTTAAAAACCATGTTTTATTAATTCTTTAATAATTTTATACAATGTATTTTGAGTATATTTATGGGCCTTCTCCAACTCTTCTAATATTCACCCTTATCTGTATGCTCACCCAATTATGCACCCTCTTTAAAAAACAAAAACCATAACAAAATGTCCAATTTGTGCTTCCCAAATACTCTTGGTTGTGAGCTACATCCTTAAGAAAAATTGACTCCTCACTCAGCAGCTATATATTGCCAATTGCTCCTCAGCTAGGGGTAGAGCCTTGTGACTATTTCCCTTCTGCATTCTTAGAGTAAGTGTGGTCTGAATTTGTGGAAGTCTTGTGCACAGTATTACAACCTCTGCAAATTTATATGTGTAACTATTCCATTGTGTTCAGGAAACACTCTGATAAAGTCCCACAACTTTTGGCTCTTTCAGTCTTTTCCAACCTTCTTCCTAATGAATCCTGAGCATTGTGAGGAAGAGATATGAGATAGATGTTCTAGTTAGGGCTGAATATTCCCCACTCTTTTATTCTCTACACTTTAGCCAGTTGTGGATTCCTGTGTTAATCATGGTCTACTCCAAAAAGAAGCTTCTCTGAAGAGAGTTGAGAGATAATAATAATCTATGAATATAAGTGATGTCATTAGAAGTTGGCTTGAGAATGTCCATTTAGCAGAATAATAGTAGTAGACTCTCCTAGGGCCTGTTCAAATCTGCAGGTTCTTAGGTTCTGTTAGTAGTGCTAGCTTATGTAGCAGGCCTTCAATCCAACTAAAAGAGTTTGATTATTCTCCATGACATTCCTGCTACCACTGCAACAGTGAGCATAGTTTCCTATGCCAGTTGTTATTATAGCTCTCAGTCTTCAAGGCTGGATAAGATTGATGACCACCCCCCTACCCCTGCCTATAATAACTTACCCAGCAGCTTGTGTCACCGTTAAAGCTACCCAGTAGGAATGAGACTTTTTAGACAGCGTCAGTTTTATTTTTCCATGTTCTGTCACTCACTTGTGTGATGTCTTCAGCAATGGGGAGTCTTACTGAATGATAAGCAAGAGTAATGTCAATAATCTATAATGATTGAGAGTCTATAGATCTCCTCCGGTCAACAACTAGAGAAGAGGGATCACTAAATGTCTTAACCAAAAAGACATTTAGTGTCTAATGCTGTGAAGATACACCACGACCAACACAGCTTTTATAAAAGAAAACGTTTAATTGGGGGGTTTTCTTAGAGTCTCAAGGCTTTACTTAGTCTATTATCATCATAGCATGGAGCATGGCAGCAAACATGCATAGTGTTGGAGAAGTAGCTGAGAGCCAAATCTAGATCTACAGGTGGAAAGAAGAGGGGGTTGTCTAGTGTGGGCTTTAAAACCTCAAAATTCACCCTCCAATAACACAATTCCTTGACCAAGGCTGCACCTCCTAATCCTTCTAATCCTTTCAAATAGTTTGGTTCTTCTTTTCTCCTTGCATTATACATTTTATATTTTTCTTTGTCCAGCTTGATCTCTTTCATTATAGATCAACATAAGAGTACATAAAATAGCCACATGGGAGTCAATACTAGGCTGTCTTGAAATCTTTGCCAATGTCATAACCTACAGTAAAGACCCTTTGGAAAAAATAATGTAAAAAAAAATACTACCATAGAATCTTTGGAAAGTACATGCATATAAAAATATAAAAAGAGTTCAAACAGAGTTAGCTTCTAATGGGGTGACCCCATACACTGGCAGTTAAAAGGCCTCATCTCTTGAATGGTTCACCTCTCAATGTAAATTATATACATACCATTCTGCTCATTTCACCTTTTTGCTATGAGAAGCATTACTTTGCTGTAATTCTTAAAGTGAGAACGACATTTTTCAAGTGGTCCAACCTGTTCACATTAGGTAAGTCCACAGGATTTTCATTTTGATACCTTAGAAAAAGAGTACACTGTTTATCACTGGGCTCTGGCTGCAAAATGTACATTTCTCCAAACTGTTTGGGTAATCTCTCCCAGGACACTGAAGCCACATTAGGGAATTCAAAGACAAAGATTGTTTTTTTGTTGTTGTTGTTGTTGTTGAGTTTTAAATTACTTTACTCAGAGACTAAAGTATCCCTTGACTGATATCTATAGAACTGCTAAGAATTTAGAAGAAGCCAATAAAATGTGGGGTTTTTTTTGCTCCAATATATATTATCACCTACTCTTAAGACTGGAATAGGCATATATGACAGAAGCATGGATTAACTTCTGCTTCAGCATTGACGATTTATATGTGTAAGTGATTTTTTTTCATATCATCCTTGAATTTCCTTTGTATACCTGAAATTATGAGGCTGAGATAATACATAAAATTCCATGCAGGTTTTATTTCAAATATTTAATAGATAAATATGTACTGTGAAACTTTTTGTTGTTGTTGTTTTAAAAAGATGTTTATCTTCTGTTTTCCTCATGGTACAAGCTTTAGTTGATCCTCAAACAGAAGTGATTACGTAGCCAGATTTTGTACTTTTTGCTTTTGAAAAATGAAATAATGTTTTTTGCTTCTTTCCCCCTTATGCTTGTTGTGCCAACATATATTTCAATATGAGATTGTAGAAATCAAAAGCATGAAAGGCAAGAAGGCAAGATACTGTAATTCCCTCCCAGCCCCACCTGAGCAAACAACAATCACTCTTCTCTGCCTTGTCCAACTACATACAATAGTTGTTGACAAGATTTTCCTGCCTGCAGTGCAGAAATCCCAGATGACCAAGCCTTTTATTATGGTCTCTTTGAAGACAGGCAAAGAATAAATATAGTTACGCTGGGGCAAACATGATAGAGGTAACCATTGAGTTCTTTTGCTTTTGAGGTGAGATGCATTGATAAGGCCTAATCTAGAATTATTTCACATCTTCTATAGTTGAATAGTATATATGTATGTACATGAGTGTATACTATGTGTGTGTGTTTATGTGTATGATGATTTATTAAAACAACCAAAACAGAGTTATTTCAAAGGATAATGCCCCTTTTTCAAATCTGCAAGTTTACTAGAAGTAAAGTGATTAGTAGTTTAAATAAAGATATGCTATTTAAGGTCCAGTCACTTCAGCCATCTGTGAATCTGTCCATTCTAGCTCTTTCCCTGAAAGTTAGATAACAGACACTATCTACTACTCGTTTAAATATCCATCTCTGAAATACAGTTTTTCCCTGATCATTGAGATTTTAGAATCCAGAAGCCATCATGTTTGCTAGCCAGCTGGGTGAGTGTTCTGTTTTCTCCAATCTGGAGTTTCCAGAGGTTCTTGACGTATTTTATCTGCTTGCAGAGATACTGCTCTCCTAAGCGATGCAAACTGGTCAAACTTTAGTTCAATTTTTCTCTGCATTAATTTACAGTCATTGATTTGTTCATGTTTTATTTCTTTTCCAAGAAGCTGCAGCCTACCTCATTCCTTATAGGAATGTTCAATAGCCCCACAGAGTACCAGAGTCATCAGCTGAGTAGATGCTGTGATGAAGAAGGATGTACCCAGGCACACTGTCCAAGACCTACACTTTCATTCAACATGTTTCCTTTGCTAACAAAATAAGAGATTACAGACTCTGTCATAGCAAGGATAAGTAGTAGTGTTTGTGTATGTCTGTTTGCCACGAAATAAAATAAGAACCTAACTGGTTTTTATGGAATGTTGGCAGTTTCTCAATGAATTTTATCATGTATTTTCTGGTTTGGGAATGTGGAAGTTATTGCTACAAATTTGCATTTGGAACCTTATCCATGGATTAATACATAAGCACATAATAACTGATTCTATATCTATGATGAACAATATCCTATAGCATTAATTTCATAGGCGATTGCCATTATTAGTAATGTAGAAATCAAGTTAATTATCTACACTTCTAATATTTAGCTTCCTACCAGATGTATTAGGAACTCAGTATTGTATGGATACTATACACCCTTTTCTAGAATTACTTCCATGCATTCTCCTGCCTCAGCTCCCCAACTGTGTGTCTTCTTTATGTTATCTTTTTAACAAAATAGCCCAACGACTTTCTGCCAGAAATCCAAAAATAATTATTAATTTTATTCTTCCCATGTTGATGTCCAAAGCCAATCAATTGCTATCCCATTATGCTATGCCTAGACCTGAGAATAATTTACAAACAAGTATTTGTGATTGTTGATGTAGTGACTAATGTATTTTATTTTGCAAGAGGAATAATATTTCATTTGAATGAGTATTGTCATGATTGGTAATCACCAGGACTGAGATAAACTAGAGAGTAGCCACATGGAAAGGTAGGATCATTGTTCCCAGGACTTGTAGTATTTCATGGGAAGTCAGTGATCAGCATTTTCATCATCTGTTTTCTATCCTGTTCTTTCTAAGTGGTTGGTTTATTTTTATACAGAAAGTGGGATGTGATGCTACTGTCTCCATTGAGCTACCTCAGGGACTTAACATTTTGAAATTTCATGGTAAGATTTTTCCAGAAGGAGTAGACTTTAAAGTCCATTGACTTCAATGCATTTTCCACTTTGTTTGATATTTTATTCACTAGAGAACTAATACCTCGCATGACTTCATTATTTTTAAGTGAAATGAAAAATAATTATTGATGTTAAACTCTTTAGAGTGGCTAAACAACTTTAAGGACCACCTAGGATTTCAGTCAAGCAAATTAGTCCTAATACTGTATGTTTCAGGGGGTTGAGGGTGGTGATTATTGTACATTTAGGTGAAAGGTACCAGAATTTTATTTTGTTTTCTTTTTAGCATTGTCTGATAGCCCCAAGATCATTAGAGAGTGGAAAAAAATCACAGCTGAAATTTCAGTGGTATCTACGGGAGCATCAAAGAATAGAAAGGCTAGTGACTGGCAGTTTCCATGACAACAAGGGAATTTTTCAGGCTAGAAAGATGTGTAGGTTACACCATCAAATGTGCCAGAGTTTGGTCTCCATGACGACAGCAGTGTGAATGGGGAAATGTATGCTTGTGAGATTTTTGTTTTAAAAGCCTGGTGGGTTATTATAGAAGAAAATCAATATATTTTTTTCTATTTTATTTTACCTAAAAAAAAAAAAAACCCAGTTAATATAAGAAATTCTGTTTGTTTCAGTACTTTGGAGAAAGTGATATTTTGAATATTTATATGATAAAAGACATTACTGATTTAGGAATAATTTCTTTGGCAACATTTCTAAAATAGAGAATTCAGAGAATACATTTTAAAAGATGCATTTACTTTGGAATTTCAACATTTATCTCGGGGAACAGTACTTCCAGGGATAAAATGAATTACAAAGTTATTTAAACTTTCTAGTGTTTACAGACACAAATCCACTACCAGAAAATATAACATATCAAACAGATATGCCTGTGCCTCAAGAGATAAGAGTTACTAAAGCAGTCCCAGGATAGAAGAATACTTAGTATAATTATCACCTGAGCTGGTCCCTTGCTTCAGCTTGTAGAAGCTTTGTGTGAATTTTTTCTTGCTGCTGTGTTTTGAAATCTCTAAATTGCAGGAAAGAAATCAATCTGATTTTAGCATGCTGTGTGTATAACGAAGAACATATATACTATGTGTTAGCGCAGGACCAACTCAACCATAGAAACAATCACTTGGCATACACCTAAGGCTGGGGATACATTGTGGCTGTATTTGTTTTGGTTTCTTTGGCAGCATTTGCGAAGGGTGGGGAGACTTGCTTGGTAAATAGATTTGTTTGTCTTAATGAGGAAATGTAAAGTTTATCAAACAGTAAGATTTAGGAAAATGGAAGGAACCATAGAGCTAGCTGAAGACTAGCAGCAGCTGGGAGGAGTTAGAACACGCTGACTAGAGGGGATAAGAAGAAAGATGCCACCCCAAAATGTGGAAAGAGGTGTTACCAGAGATGGCCAAAAGACCAGAGCTGCAACCTTTCATTAAGAAACACAGAAGCCAGCATGAATCTTAGAACAGTAGCTAAAGAGTTCCAGTCCAACAGCTGCCTTCTCAGTGCCCTGGTAGTGCATCTTATCAGTGAACTCAGCAGAAGCTGCGGTACACAGATGGTAGTAGATATAGTCCACACAGGTTGGTCTCAGATGAAAAGGAAAGGGAAAAGATAGAGGAAAATGCATTACAAAGAGTATGGAAAATATGTAATGTGTCAGAAATGACATGGATCCCACAGTGTCAAGAATAACTTTATACATATATACATGTATGTATGTCTATGTAAGCCAGTATGAATTAAGAGTTTTTGCATTTAGCTTTTGCTACCCTACCTTAAGCCCTGGCTAAGACCATGCTACCAGCCCCTGTCCAGAGAATATTGGGTCCATTGATGAAAAACACAGACATACACGTTGCTCAATTTCAACTGGCCTTGCGGCTTAATTTGTGAGCGCCTCCAATCTACCATGGCTAGTGTGCCCTTCCAAGTACCCTTATCTCAGCATCCTAAATCTGACCTCAACTTCAGATGCTCAGCCACCACCAGTCCCAGCTCAATACCCAAACACCTTCTGGAGAAGTGGCCTGGCTGTTCCAACCAAGATCTCACATGGCTGGTTGGCTTTTCTCCCTCCAAAAGATGGTGAAAACTCCTCTCCTCTCCTTGTGTCTCCTCACCTCCCTAGGGACCCAGAAGTACCGTTTATTTCTTCTGCCCAGCAATTGCCCTTGGCAACTTTACTGATAGATCAAAAACCGATTGGGGAACAGGACCTTAGAATCAGACCCACCGCCTACAAAGAGTGATATAAACAATACTGTAAATTTAGAGCAATTATTATTTTTGTAATATACCAAAAATGTTTAACATTATTAATATAGAATATTTATTAAGGTATTTTTAAAAAGTGAATTTTGTTTCCCTGTCGTTGATAACCACCTATCTAAATATCTACTTACAGTAGGCAGTTTGGGGGGAGATTTTAGTAAATAAGCTAAATATTTTTAGTTTTAGTTTTGTATATGTGTGTACTTCTTTGTTCATGTACATGTGGGCACATGTGCATAGGTCAGAGACCCACTTTGATTTATATCTCATTCAGGCTTCACATCATCATCATCATCATCATCATCATCATCATCATCATCATCATCATCATCATTTGAGACAAGGTCTTTCAGTGAACGTATTCACTGAAACTGGATATCCAGCCAGCTAAAGGGATTCTCCTGTCTCTGCATCACAGGGCTAGGCTTATAGGTGCATGATGCAGAACCCTGTGAGTACTGAGGATTGAACTCAGTTCTCCATACTTGTTTAATAAGCACGTTACTAACTATGCAATCTGTGCAGCCCTCATAGTCCTTCTTTCTAGAAAGCAGAACTGTAGTCTCAAAATGCTCATCAAAATAGTAGTGAACATTGTTGTAATGTTTCCCGTCTACCTTCCAGCCAGATGTTGCAGAAACTGAGTGAAAACAACACTCATGTTGATGCCTGATGTTAGGGATGAAGGAAGAGCTACAAAGCCTGTTGTGGTCTTTGAATGATTTAGTAGAAAAAGAAACTCTGTAGAAGTTACTATAAATATTAAAAGAGGTATGTGATAAAGTATGAAAAAAAAAAAGACTTTGGTGATTCTAAATTCAATAGATTTTTATTCTTTTTTTTTTCCTCTCTTTATTAGATATTTTCTTCATTTACATTTCACATGTTATCCAGAAAATTTTCCCTTACCCACCCGTATCCCCGCCCTGCTCCCCTACCCACCCCCTCCCACGTAATGGCCCTGGCATTCCCCTGTTCTGGGGCATATAGAGTCTGTATGACCAAGGGGCCTCTCCTCCCAATGATGGCCAACTAGGCCATCTTCTTCTATATATGCAGCTAGAGACATGAGCGCAGGGGGAACTAGTTAGTTCATGTTATTCTTCCACCTAGAGGNGTTGTATCCTGGGTAGTCTAGGCTTCTGGGCTAGTATCCACATATCAGTGAGTACATGTTATGTGAGTTCTTTTGTGATTGGGTTACCTCGCTCAGGATGACATCCTCCAGATCCATCCATTTGCCTAGGAATTTCATATATTCATTGTTTCTAATAGCTGAGTAGTACTCCATTGTGTAAATATACCAAATTTTTTATTCTTAACACATCAGAATGTCACTCATTTTAGAGTTCCCCTATACAGGGGTCAGGCAAGATTTTTCTGTTATTCTGTCCTCCTATCGTAGTGGGTCTCAAGCTTCCTCATGATGCAACCCTTTATCACAGTTCCTCATGTTGTGGTGAACCCCCATAAAGATATTTTGTTTATAGATGTAATTTTGATGCTGTTATGAATTGTAATGTAAACATTTTACAACCTTATGTGTTGGTCCTGCTTTGTTTTTGTTTTTGTTTTGTTTTGTTTTGTTTTGTGTTCTTGGTTGATTTGATTGTAAATCCAGTTTGGGTTTGCACAAATTGAGATGTTTTTTTCCCACTGTAGTAGACAGTGAATATGGTAGCTGCATTTGTTCCTATCTGTTACTTACCAGTTAGAATAATTTTCACAAAAAGGGTTTTAGGGGGAGCACCCTCATAGAAGCAGGATAAGTGGGGTTTGCAGAAAAGAAACTAGGGAAGGGGATAACATTTGAAATGTAAATAAATAAAATATCCAATAAAAAAGAAGTACATGTTTGAAAAGCCTAATTAAAATTTCACCTCATGGATGATAAAATGGACACATTTTGAGTAGCCAAGTCAAATGTACAGTGGGCAATACCAAAGGTGGGATTCACAATAAAATCCCACAGGAAAGACATATTCTTAGCCAATACCACATTTTAAATATTTACTCACCCATCTATTATGCACTAAACCTTAGTATGTGTCACTCTTTATCATAATAGTCTATCCCCTTCCCTCTCTTTCCCAAGTTTAGTGTACTATTAGCTCAGGTCAAAACAGAGAGGAGGACTTTCAACCCTGAAATCCCTCAGTGGTCCATGAATCCAGATTCCTCTCAGAAGCATGGGGGAACTGGAGAGAATACAATTTCCCCTGTTGTCAACACAAACCATCCCTACCACTAGAGAAAGCAGTGTAGTACAGTGAATTTATGGGCTCTGAGATCAACTTACTTGTGTGCTTGTTTATTGAGTGACTAACTTCCCTGACACTGTTTTCTGGTCTGTGGTTATGGTTAATAGCATCTGTGTTATGCTATTGTGAGCAATTGTATACTGTAATATATCAACATCCAACACATGATAGCTAAGAATAGGAATATGTCACTGTGTTATAAATTCAGCTCCAGATTGTTTTTGAGATTTGGACTTGACAGTTTCTGTAGCTCTCCTGTCACCAATAGTACGGGATGGCATACAGGATTCTATCGGGTCTTTGTAATAGGCATATTTTAACTTCACCATATTCTAGAAGCCTTCTGGTCCTCTCTCTTCTTGAGTCGATAGACCACACACTTACCTTCTCCTGTGTCTATAATTTCAGTTATATATAACATCGTTAACCGATTCTCCTTTCTGCTTGTGCATGCGTATACACAGTGCTTAGGATGAACAATTTCATGCACAAGGCTAGCCAGCATCCTGCTACTGAACTCGATCTCTAGTTAGATGAGAGTCACTGGCTTTGAATGATTTAATTGCAATTGTACTTCTTTCAGAAAGCCTCTGCTGTCTGTTAACATTTACCACTGTCTGAGTGTTGTGAGCTCTATGACATGATGCAAAACTGTAGTTTATGCCACAAGATGCTATGCGGTGAAAGCTGTGATTATGTTTTGCTTCTATATATGCTTGGTTGGTTCTTTTAATCCAAGTACCTGCTGCCCTCTGTTCCTCTTTCTACTTATGTGTCACACCCTGTCACCAAGTCCCAGTGATATGATAGCAGTCCCAGCTCTTTGTTTTTCATTCTCCCCTAATTACCTATGGCCAAGGGACATAACTTCTCTAGAAAGTTCTAAGCAGGGTATGCATTCACCAAGCATTCTCTTGGCTGAAGGTCAGAGCCTACTCTGCCAGGCAGATGCTCAGATACTAAAGAGTTACTAAATAGAGCCAAGGTTCAAACAGTTAAGCCAAATATTGAAAAAAAATACTTAAGAAAATCTCTATCTCCCCCTCTCCTGACAATATTATTCACTTTCTATGCACGTGCTATTACATTTTCCAAGCAGTAGATATTTTGTCTTACTCTTTAGAAATATAAATTGATTAATTTCTGATAGACTGCATCAATCACAAAATCTTTTTTTATCCAACTTAAATAACCTTAATTAATAAATAGGACTTAAGAGCAACCATTTACAAACTACCTGGTCTATCTTTCTACTATACCTTCCTATGGATGTGTGTTCTACTAGTTGTGGATGTACCAAAAGCTAAATATAGAGGGTAAAATAAATACTATATCTAAGTTGGGAAATAAGACCCTCCCTTATTGTCTCAGTGTTGAATGACCCTTAAGATAAATTAGTAATAATGTTAGGCCTTGGGGCTTCCCCTTGAGCTGGATCCTAATTTGGGCCTGTCACTGGACCTCCATTTCCTCGGGCTCTTCTCCATTTTTGTTCTTGTAGTTCTTTAAGACAGGAACAGTTCTGGGTCAGAGTTTTTGACTGTGTGATGGCAACCCCACCCCTCCACTTGATGTCCTGTCTTTCTAGTGGAGGTAGACTCTATAAGTTCTCTCTCTCTACTGTAGGGTGTTTCATCTAAGGTCCCCCCACTTTGAGTCCTGAGAGTCTCTCACCTCCCAGGTCTCTGGTGCATTCTAGAGGGTCTCCCCACCTCCTATCTCCAGAGATTGCCTGTTTCTATTCTTTCCGCTGGCCCTGTAGGCTCCAAGGCCTGACACTATTACTGAAGCTATGGTGTGTTTATAAATGGGGGCCTAACATGACTGCCCTCTGAAAGGCCCAACAAGCAGCTGAAAGAGTCAGATGCAGATATTTACACCCAACCAATGGACAGAAGTTTGTGACGGTGGTTAAATTAGGAAAAAGCTGGAAGAAGCTGAAGAAAAGGGTGACCCTATAGGAAGACCAGCAGTCTCAACTAACTTGGATCCCTGAGATCTCTCAGACACAGAGCCACCAACCAGTCAACATATACCAGCTGATATGAGGCCTCCAACACATATACAGCAAAGGACTGCTTGGTCTAGACTCAGTCAGAGAAGATGCACCCAACCCTCAAGAGACTGGAGGCCCCAGGGAGTGGGGAGGTCTGGTGCAGTGAATGTGGGGGTGGGGGTGGGAACATCCTCTTGGAGACAGAGAGGAGAAAGTATTGGGTGTGAAATAGTCAGAGGGTAGACCAAGAGGGGGATAAATTCTAGACTGTAAAAAAAAAGATTAAAGAATACATTTTAAAAAAAATCAGACTATCTTTCTGATTGTCATTTTGGGATAAACATGTATTGTTATAATAGTTTTTTTATAGTATATAAGTGCTTAGCCAAGAGAGTGGTTCTTAAATATGGAAGCAGATGAGAATTGTGAAGATTTTTAAAAGATATCTAAGATAATCAAACCTATTTAATTGATCTAGTTTAAGAGCTGATGTTAATGACTAGGAATCATTTGAGTAGAGTATTTTTTTTCTTTCCTAGTTAGATTTGAATTGTTAAGTCCAAAGAAATACTTGATCAAGTGTTATGTAATGAATAAAATATATATGAATAATATATATGTGAATAATGTATGTATATATAAGAATAATATATGTGTATATATGTAAACTTATATGTTTATATTTATGTATGCATCCACATAAACATAAACGTATACATATACACACCCCATCCAATGAGTCTGTTTTTATTGTGTATTTGGATTCAGGGTAGACCACTCTGTATTGGACACTCTATAACATGGCTCATCCCTGGGAGGAGCTGGTTCTCCTTCTCCCAGCACTCATTAGTTGCTTATATTTCTTTATCTAGAGATGGGAATCCATGAAACCTCCCTTTTTTGTCTTTGCTTGACTATTGATTTTTATTAACAGAAATTTCCCATTTATTATTAATAATTTTAGCATAATGTATTTGATTATAACATCTTTACACATATATTTTATTATACACCATTCTTGTTTTTCCCAAGCACTACCCTTCGATATTCCTACTTTTCCTGCATTGGTTCCATTCCTCTTCCTAGACAGACCTCTGTTCATCACGTATATTGTAGTTCCTTTCTATTTCCAACTTTCTCCCCCAGCTTGGTCTCTTCCTATCTTCTCTTAGCCCAATTTACTTTAACGTCCTATACACATGCATACATATAATGTTCACACAATATAACATACACACACACACACACACACACACACACGTACACACACATGAGGGAGGGAGAGAATAAATATATATATTACCTCTAAGAGAAAATACAGAATATCTCTCTGAGACTAGCATTTCTGCATAAATGATTTCATGTTGTTGACTCCTTAGAGTCTGTGCATGAATGGAATTAGCATAGAGAATAAAAGTGGGAATCCATAAATGAAAAACAGATTGCAAAGAGGCAAACAACATCTAGCATTCCAGTAACTGCTGACTAGAACTACTAAGAGGCAGCAGGGAATCCTTGGAAAACAGTGCAGAGTCCACACTCCTGGGAAGGCAGCAGGGGATCGTTGGAAAACAGTGTGAACACCAAGCAGAAGTGGCCTGCAAAGGGTGCTGTGCAGGCAGCATGCCAGGTCACATTGTATTCGGAATATATTAAATTTACAGAAAACAATTGTGACTTTATAGTGGTTAGAAGAAAATGGAGGAAATGAAAATTTAGAAAACCCTTTTGTATCATGAGTATTTCTTTAAAATGTATATAATTTGCATTAATGCACCAGTGGCTTGGTGATTCTGAAGAATACAGACGTATTCAGAATAATTTAGCATAAGTAAACAAATTAATTTATTTGGTTATCTTTTATGATTAGAATTTTTCAATAACTAGAAAGTCGGCCCAATAACTTAACTTCTGAATTTTACCATCTGTGTGATCTCACAGTCTGAACTCTGTATACTCTATCATACGATGGGTAGAGGAGACTGACTCTGTGTAATCTCACAGTCTGGACTCTGTACACTCTATCACACGATGGGTAGAGGAGACTGACTCTTGAGATCTAACCTCTTTACATAGATGAAACTTGGGTTTGGCTTTTTAAAATTAAATTAGGGCAAAATTCATATTTCTCACTGCTTAGAAGTCCTTGTCACTAGAGACATTATGATCTGTGCAGTGTGACTCTTCAGTGTGCTTCCAAGTTATATTACTCTGCATTCTTACCTACAATAGTTATATTCAACAGAACTTACTGATGAGACCCATATATATCTTGTTCTGAATAATTATCTTTGGTGAGAAAATAATGTAGAAAAACAATTTCCCAAAAGAAGAGAGTGTTCTTTGAGGAAAGGACAGGAACAGAACTCTGAAGCTAGACAGTCACAAAACCAAAGAGCTTTTGTCTTCTGGCTAATATAATTTGATTATAATTTCTTTAATAGTTGACTCTTGTACACGTCTCATCTTTCTGTTGGACACTTAGCAGGTTGGAAATATCTAAAAGCATAATTTTAACTAAATTCTCCCATTATAAGTGGTTTAGATAAAAGAAAAAGATGAAGAGGGATGCAAATTAATTGGTTGACTGTTGAAGGATTACATAGATGGTGAAAAAGAATGCATGCTTTCACCAACCTAACAAACAGAAAAATTGACATGGTTTATAGCATTGGTACAGCTGCTTTTGATTGACCTGAACACTATAATTCATCCTTTCACAAATCCTAAAGAGATAGTAAACATCTATATTTTTCTACTATTATACATTTACCCACAGTTTTGGGCTTGCCTATACTTTTATTCAGATTATTTAATATTAGACAACAAGCAATGAGAAATACAGACTTGTTTCTAGTCAATAAACCTCTAATTACAAATTATCTAAAATAGAGGCAGTAATGCTTTTTGCTACTTAAGACTTTGTCCTACTTCAATATTTACTATTTAATATTTACTACTTAAATATTTAATATTTAAACTTAAGCACAGCACACAGAAATTATAATTTCAATATTGATAAACTTCTAAAAAGGAAGACACATGTTAAATTACAACAGTGTCTTTTGGTGGTCATTGTATATATTCTATATTTTCATTCACTAGCATAGAATGTATGTAAATGATACATACAATTATTAAATTAGAAAGTTGAAATTGTTCCTAAGGTAAAGGATTGCTTTACTTTGGTCCTATCCAAACTAAAACAATCATAATTAGAAATATAACTTAAAATGCATTGTGGTACATTTGTGTAGTATAATACCATATAGCAGTAATAAAAGAAAAGAAATGAAAAGAGAAAAGAGAAAAGAGAAGAAAAGGAAAGGAAAGGAAAGGAAAGGAAAGGAAAGAAAAAAGAAAAGAAAAGAAAAGAAAAGAAAAGAAAAGAAAAGAAAAGAAAAGAAAAGAAAAGAAAAGAAAAGAAAAGAAAACTGTGGTGGTTTGAATATGCTTAGCCCAGAGAGTGGCACTCTTAGGAGGAGATGTGTTGCTGTGCAGGCGGGATTTGAGACCCTCCTCCTATCTGCCTCCTGAGGATGCTGAGTCTTCTTTTGACTGTCCTGCATTCAAGATACAGAAGTCTCAGTTCCTCTACCACCATGGCTGCCTGGACACTGTCATATTCCTGCCTTGATAATAATGGACCAAACCTCTGAACCTGTAAGCCAGCTCTAATTAAATATTGTCCTTTGTAGGAGTTACCTTAGTCATGGTGTCTGTTCCTAGCAGTAAAACCCTAACTAGGAGATACACCTACAGGAACAAGACAGATGGACGATGAAGCACATTGTTGAATGAAACTACTCAAATAATAGTGCATTCTCAATGAAACTTGAATATTTGCAACTGGGCAAAAATAAAGTAGCCTATGAAATCAGGACTGAAAAATGTCTTGTTTTGTGACCTGACTTCCTGAGGTCTTACATGGAAGCTGCATACATCACTGTGTTCACTTGGCAAAGCTAGTGAAGTTATATACACGCTTTTTAACAATTTTCTGTACATGTATAAAAGTTTCTATATGCACTGTAAACTTTCCATGCAATCTACATTAAGTTCTAATTATATAACAAGTGAAGAGAAAAGAAAGATATACAGATACTGGTCCAAAAAAAGAATAGAATAATATTTCAAAGCCATAAAGTCTCTGAGAGATGATGACAAGCAGAGGGTGTCAGTATCAGGGAGAGAACTCCACGGTGAGTTGGTTCTGAGCAAAGCCCATATCAAACACTTGTTATTGAATAAAAGCAGTTTAGTGTTGCAATGGTATTTCGTCTTAAGCTTTCTTGAGATCTAGTTTAAAGAAATGTAGTTGTGAAGTTCTGTATGGTTGGTAGCTTCTTATAAAATGACTCATTCGTTTGTCTGAATGATAATGAAGACTCATCTGGAGCTAAAAGGTGATTTCTTCACAGTTTTTAAATGTTCATATATTTCAGCTTCATTATAATGATGTGTTACTAGTATGTTTGGTTAATAGAAATTGTTCTTGCATGGCCATTGACATACTGCTGTGATAAAACACCATGACCAATATCAACTTGGGGATGTCTTAGTTTGGGTTTGATGGCTTTGAAAAGACACCATGACCAAGGCAACTCTCATAAGGACAAACATTTCATTGGGGCTGCTGGCTTATAGCTTCAGAGGTTCAGTCTATTATCATCATGGAAGGAAGCATGGTAGCATGCAGGCAGACATGATGTTGGAAAAGGAGCTGAGAGTTCTTTAACTTGATCTGAAGGCAGCCAGGAAGAAGACTCCCTCTTCCACGCTGGGCAAAGCTTGAGCTTAGGACCTCAAAACCCAACAACACAATGACACACTTCCTCTAACAAGACTATACCTCCCTTAGTAAGGTTACACCTCCCAATGATGCTTCTGTCCATGGGGCAATCTATTCAAACCTCAACAGGGGGTGTTACATTTCATTTTACAGCTTGAAGTCACTTCATTATCCAGGAGAGGGAGGACAGGAATTGGGAGCAGGAACCTGGAGGCAGGAAATGATGCAGAGACTGTGGAGAAATGCTACTTGCTGGCTTGTCTCCCTCTCGTGGCTTACTCAGTTTGGTTTTTTTTATATATCCCAGTTCCCTACCCACGAATGGCACTATCCACAATGGGATGAATCCCCCCATATCAACCATCAATCAAGAAAACACTCCAAGGATATATCTAATATCCTTTATGGACCCTCAAAATTTTATGAAGCCATATTTTTTTTCAGTTGAGGATCATTCCTTTCAGATGACTTTGGCTCATGTCAAGTTGATAAAAATTAGTCAGTACAGGTATTGAGTTTAATTTTTTATTGGGGTATTTCAGTGCAACGTGGTAGAGGAAATCTCCTAACTCCATAAAGTCATGTGTTTAGATTTTTCCACTTATTAGTTTAGCATTTGTTTAAATTTGTTATTTTGAGACATTTGAGAGACATTTCTCATTTGTAAACCAACATAGGAAAACGTGGCCCAGAGTTGCTACATAACAATTAGTACTGAGTATGATTATTTTACTGTAAATTGTATTGCCTCCTGAATTCCAAATTCTATTCTGTAAATCTAAACTGCAGAGACAACAATAAAAACTAAATTGTATGGTTAACACAAGAAAATGGAGAATACTTTCAAGTTGCAGAAATTATGCTGAAGTGTAGATATATTTTACTTTTAATCTCAGTATCACCGCTTTGTGAGTAGATTTTCCACATTTTCTTTTCTCTTCACTTGTTATATAATTAGAACTTAATGTTAATTGCATGACCAATTTTGTACCCAGATGTATACATTATCCCCATGGTGCCTAAGGAAGATAGTGAATCTGTCCATTCTCAGTAAAGGTCAAAGCTTCTTATGGTAGACAATGTTGTTAGTACAAATGCATTTCTGTTCAGTCTCAATAAGATGGAGACACTGTAATGGTCCACAATTCACTGAAAAATGACATCCTGGACTCAAATAATATGTAAACCAAAAGAGTGTTTTATTCTGCAGAAGTCCAGCAAGCTGGGGTCTCCCATTACCAAGATAGAGAAACACCCAAGAGAGCTTGCAGGCCTGATTTGAAGCACATTATTGGATTTGGGGGTAGGGGAGCTCTGTGTTAATATGTTTCGTCTCTCTATGGACATTCTATTACCGGAGTGTGGAGGCTGGAAATTTGCTGGGGAGGTCTGGAGACCGTTACTGAGGAAGTAGCTGAGGAAGTCTCAAACTGCTGCTGACCCATTATACTTGCCTCAGGCCAGGTGGCAGGGCAGCTTCTGAGGCCTGGACTTGTCTGGAACTGCCCAGTTCTTGGAAACAGAGATTTAGGCCTAGTCTTTTTAAAGGCCAATTTGAAGCCTGCTGTGGAGTCAGCCTAGCCTTCTGAGCTCTTGCTATTATACCAGTTAGGAAAGGAAAAAGTTAATGCATCCTTTTAAACTTGTTATAAATAATAGATTGGATGAAATTACTTGAGTTATATATCAATTTGCTTGTGATCATCAACACAATAATGTAGATTTAAAATCTTATTAAGAGATTTCACATTCATCAGCTGCAAGAAAAATTATTTTTCAAACTTCCAATGGTGGTTTTTTAAAATATTTAATATCATCCTATGTGATCTTCCTTAATCTAAAATCTGAAATAAAAGTACATTTCTTCTTTGTTTCTTCTAGTGGTTCTCAACCTGTGGGTTACAACATCTTTGGGAGTTCAAATGACCTTATCACAGGGGCTGCCTAAGCCCACTGGAATGCATAGATCTTTATATTACAACCTATAACAGTAGCAAAATTACAATTATTAAGTAGCAACAAAACTAAGTTTATGGTTGGAGGCTCACCTCAACATGAGTGACTGTAATAAAAGGTCACAACACTAGGAAGGTTGAGAATCACTGTTTAAGATTGATTCTGTAGGATTTGGAATGTTTCTCATCTCTTACCACCCAATAATATTTATAGTCTTGCCAGAAGTATTTAGAAGCCATAGTTTAACAATATATATTTTATTAATTCTTTTGAGAATTTCATATATATTATATTTTTATCATATTCATGCTTCTCCCTCAACTCCTCCCATATCCACCCTTCCATTCTGTACCTGCTCAACTTTGTATCCTCATATTTTTAAAGCCCAAACAGTTGTTACTGTTGGTCATATATTCTTGGTGTGTGGCCATCTACTTGAATGTGTTCAACCTCCAGGGGCTACCCCCTTAAAGAAAACTACCTCACATCAGCTATCAGTGATCAATAGTTCCACCGCTAAGTATAAGGCCTACCTTCCCCACTCTATGCTAAGATTTTGTCTGGCTTCAACCTGAGCAACTTTTGTGGATGTTACCAGGACACTATGAGTTCATCTGTGCAACTGCCCTGTTATGTCCAGAGAACAGTTTTCTTGTAGATAATTATTACCTCTGGCTCTTACAATGTTTCCAGCTCCTCTTCCATGTTGTTCTTTGAACCTTAGACATAGAAGTAAATTGTAGTTGTAGCAACTGTGTTTGGGCATTCTACAGTTAGTTTTTCTCTACATTAAGGAGAGTGTGGTTGTCTACAATGTTACAAGCATCTGTTACAAAATGAAGTGTCCTTGAAAAAGGGTGAGCATAAGAATAAGTATTTAAAAGTATACTAGCTTCGGAAAGTGGCTGTAAGTAGGTACTCCTTTAGGGTTCATGACCTACCTACCTCACCAGCCATGGGAAGTTGGCTGGGTTTTCAGTGCTACTCATGAATTTACTCCTAGTGTGCAGACCTTTGATCCAATTACATGGTGGTTGAGTTGCCTCAAGATGTGTCACTATAGTACCTTTGGGAACATCTTGTCACACCGGTCCTTGTTGCGATTCACAGGCTTTATAGCTGTGGAGGGCTGCTGGTTACTCTCCTCCCTTGGCAGCTTGCTAGCACCTTTGAGTTCTGTGAGAGATAGTCTTCAGGGAGGAGGCTTTGAGGTCCGTTCTATCTCTATTTGACCTGTGTGTGAAGAGTGTTGTGTAATGAGCAATGTGTCCTTGCTTTCAAGTCCTGGGAGGCAGCCGTGGGCCATAACAGTAGCCTGTATTCTTTTGTGTGTCTCTTGGACTCTCCTTACCAAGAAGGGAAGCTTACCATGCCTGGCTCTGGGGTTGTGTTAGGTGGTCTATGGCTCATGTAGGTAGCATTATCGCT
>LR749519.1:1752983-1878909 GCA_902729485.2 Mus minutoides
TGTCTTATGATACAACTCTCCAAGGGATATATTTTGGTAATTTGCATACTTCAGAATCTCTAAAGTCATAAGTATAGTTTGCTTTCTTTTCTACTTGTTCAGTTAAACCAGTTATATCCTATGTGTAACAAAACACACACACACAAACAAACAAAACCTCCCAAAACAAAAAAATACATATAAACCCCACATTTTAGAATCTAAGATAAAGAGATGTTGAATGCAATCAAGTTAAAGGAAACATTATTATATGGTGAGAAATAATATGGTCATCAACACCAACATGTAACACAGATATGAGAAAATAGTAACAATATAATCAAGAAATAATACTTGGTTATAATCTTTGTTACAACCTGGGGAATCTCTTAGTAGGAAGACGGAACTCAGCCAAAACCATACTATGATGTGATTTGATATGGGGAAACTTTATGACCAGTAGGATATTAACAGGTAGATTGCCCATTTATTTCAGAGACCCAGGGTCACTGAATGTCGGAGGCTCTGAAGTTGCATGTTTGCCTGTTATCTGCCTTGAGCTAAATGGCAAATGAGTTCAGCTGTCGTGAGTTCCTTGTTAGCTGATGTCCCTTCTGTGCATTCCATTCCCCACCCCCACCTGACCTGGTGTTGCTAACACTTGGTCAGTCTTCTTATCTATGGTTCTACATTGTTAAAATGAACAGATTCCAGTGAGAAACAAGATTGTCTCTTATTATTTGGTTTCCCTTCAAAAACAGAACAGTCTTTTCTCCCAGACGAATAGGTATGAGCATCCATGGGATTTTTCACTTATTAAAAAAGGAGAGATGATTCTGTGTCTTCTGTGATGCACAGTAACTACTTTGCTTAATTGTGGACTTTTCTGCCATTACGGGTCAGTAATTTCTCAGGATGATCAAAGATGTTTTATTTAATGAGACACACGACTTTCTCACTGTTAAGTATAAATATCCCTTTACTGTCTTGTCTCAGAGCTCCTTACCACCTTTGCCTCCTAGGGTTCACGGTTTTAAATCATTTCGTTGCCCCAGTTTAGCTCTGAACCTCACATTAAACTCTGAGAGGATTTATAATCCTTAACTGGTAGGGCTCTGAGATAAGCAAATAAATTAGCCACTCTTTTTCTACCGACTTTCACTTTCTCTCTGACACCACCGGAGGCAGATGTGTTAAGTTAATCACCCCAGCTCATGTGTATCTCACCCTGACCAATTAGTCGTAGAAATGTCCAGGAGAATTCCTCATTTAATTGGGCGTAGACAAAGGATGACTGCGCGTATCTATCTGCGAATGTTCACTTTCAATATTGATTTGGTAATGATGTATCCTAATAATGGTGGATAGACATATCAAGGGTACCCAGGAATTCTAATGTGTTTTGGCTTTGTTTTGTGAGAGCTCAGGTCATGCTTTCTGATGTTATCATATTACATAGGCTTTAGTGTTCCCCCACCCCCTCCCTCCCTTTCTTTTAGAGCATAGATGTTACATCATCCTCTTGATAGCTCTCTCTCTCCCTCCCTCTCTCTCTCCAATCATACAGTTTTCTTCATTGGCATTAATTAACAGATTTGAAAAGCAAATGTAACTTAATATATCAAATTGGCAATTCTGCTTTTATTTATTGCATAAATGTTTTGTGTGTGTTTAAGTTACTGTATTCTAGGATTAGGGAATGCAGTAGACTTTAAGTCAGAGTGGGGGTCCTTCTTACATCACTTATGCACTGGGAGGAACAGGCTTCATCAAGCACTTAAAGTTTAGAAGATTGTGCTATGATTCCTATGGGAATATGTATTAGGGACCTCCAGGCTAGCATGGGGGGAGGGCAGGAAGAATTACGAGAGAAAGTTCACTGTAAGCTGAGACTTGATGAGAAAGAATGAGTTGGCTTAGAAAATAAATTTTAAAAGCTTATTAGGAGCTGAAGGTGTTTACAACCCCATAGGAAGAACAACAATATCAACCAACCAGACCCCCTACCCCCATCAAAGCTCCCAGGGATTAAACCATCAACTAAAGAGTACACATGGAGCAACCCATGGCTCCAGCCAAATATATAGCAGAGAATGACCTTGTCAGGCATCAATCGGAGGAGAGGCCCTTGGTCCTGTGAAGCCTTGATGTCCCAGTGTAGTGGAATGCCAGGGTGAGGAGGCAGGAGTGGGTGGTTGGTGTGGGGGGGAGCACCCTCATAGAAGCAGGGGGATGGGAAATGGGATATGGGGTTTACAAAGGGGAAACTGGGAAAGGGAATAACATTTGAAATGTAAATAAAGAAAATATCTAATAAAAGAAAAGGGAAAAAAGAAGCTTATTATTATTACTACTATTTTTTACTACTTTCGGTTATTGAAATCTACTTCTGGTAAATGTATTTTATATAGACATCTCAGGACAAATTCATTTCAAACAAAAATAAAACAAGTCTTTAAGATTAGTTGGAACACAGGACTCCCAAGGAAGGAACTAGAGAAAGTACCCAAGGAGCTGAAGGGTTTTCAACCCTATAGGTGGAAGAATAACATGAACTAACTAGTTACCCCTGCGCTCATGTCTCTAGCTGCATATATGGAAGAAGATGGCCTAGTTGGCCATCACTGGGAAGAGAGGCCCCTTGGTCATGCAGACTTAATATGCCCCAGTACAGGGGAATGCCAGGGCCATTATGTGGGAGGGGGTGGGTAGAGGAGCAGGGCGGGGATGGGGGAGGGTATGGGGAACTTTCTGGATAACACTTGAAATGTAAATGAAGAAAATATCTAATAAAGAAAAAATAATTTAAAAAAAGATTAACATGAGACTTAATGTGTAGTTCAAATCATAATGGTTAAAACAGTGGTGTGCCATGGAATGTTAGGAGCTGGAGTTTGAATCTCATCCCTGCTGTTTAATAGCTGTGGGTCCTTGGACACATTATTGTTTTCTTCCTTTCCAAAGTTTCCTTTAGTGACAATAAAGCCTAGATGGTCTTACTATGTTACTTATTCAGGGTTCCCAAGAAGTACCTGAATGCTAGCCATTGCAGTTTGCATTTGCAACTCAGTAAGTAATGCATTGTACTGAAAGACTTTGAAACTGAGTGATAAATAAGTAATGCACTGTACTGAAAGACTTTGAAACTGAGTGATCAACTTTGATCTCACATACATAGCATGACACTGGTACCTTTATCAAGATCACATTAGCACATGGAACAAAGGAGGTGATGATCATTACAATTTCATTTTTGTTTTTGGTAGCTCCAAATAATCTGAGTGTGATAGATGATGTGACTATTATTTAACTCTCTGGATTCAAAAACCTATGCTGACTTTTCAAAAATCAAGACCATTTTAAATCGAACTACAATTACATTATTTTCCATCACTTCCCTCCGTCAGCCTTTCCCATGTGCCCATGTTGTTCCCTCTAGATACCACGGCCTCTTTTTCTTTATACACATACATGTATGCATGCATGTGCACAAGTGTACACACACAAACACACACACAAACCTACATCTAAACATATAAAAACAACCTGCTAAGTCCATTTAGTGTTAGTTGTATGTACATAATTTCAAGACTGAACACTTGGTATTGGGTACCAATTAGGGACTCTTCCCTGGGGGATGCTATTTCTCTTGTTCTCAAGAGTTTTTAGTTTGCTTATCGTTTTTTCAGCTGACTTTTTTTTTCTTTTGGATTGCTTCATCACTTTGTGCTTTTCTAGAATACACATTTCAATTCTACCTTTTCTTTATTTAAAAGATGAATAAAACTTCTTTAACAATGTTTGTCTTTATCCTAGGGAGGCTATTCCGCGGCAAACTTACACAGTATAGCATGGGAAGTAGTCAACTGTACAAGTTGGAAACTAAGATCCAATGTGTGTTGCTGTTTTGCCACATACTACCTTGAGTAATCTATTATCTCTAAGCCTCTTATTTCAATATCACTGTGCCTTCAGGGTTAATTAGGATAATGGGATATAAAGAACATTCATGCTAAGAATAGAAGGATGACTAATTAATTGAACCTATAATGTCTCAATTGGACTTAGAAAAAAGCAGAACACTCAATCATTGGCAGGTGAATTGCTTCCTTGACTAGCACAGGGAAGATAAGAGACTGACGATTCTACTGTCACACCAGGAAGTGATGGTGGACCAGCTGGTGGAAACCTGGAAACAGTAACAGGTTTATTCTTACCTTCCTATGCATTTCTCTTACTATATCTTGACTCCTCGATAGTAAATACTTGGGTTCAATAAGAACCATGTGTAAAACTTTTTGCCATACGAAGATACCAACAATCTGGTCCTTTAGTAGTTTTGTGGGTGGTAAAATGAATAGCATTAACATTTCTGATTTCTTGGCTTTCGCATCAGTGAAGATTCTTGTCTTCTAAGAATGGTGCTAAAGATACCTTTGTCATTTTTCATCTTGTTTACTTGTCTTAATGAATTAACCACTCCGTATCCTCTTAAAAAAAATCCCAGTGAAATAATGCTAGGACTCCCAGACTCATATTCTTTAAACATGACTCTGGAGTGGTTATAATTTTCTATTTGAAAAATTTGGGACTAATTTATATGTAGTCATTATCTACAGGCATATTATGTGCTACCTCAGATTCATAGTTACAAATGTTATTTAATTAGAAACATTAGCTCTAAGTCAGTATATCAGAAAATGTATTTAATTTCAATTATGACTTTTTACCTATTATGTTCAGAAGTCTTCCTGTATTCATAATGACTGACAATAATCATTCTAATGAGTAGTATATTGAAACTTTAATTTTAGCACTATATTTTTAGAGAGCTGAGTATATGGGTTGCCTTGTTGGAATTTGTCTTGGCAAGGTAGCAGTGCTGCCTTTCAGGGCTATGTGGAAAATAGTGAAGGAAGTATAATTTATATTCACTATTATCTGGTATCACAATCATCCTGGCTAGTCTTAAGGGCACCTTGATATATGAATTGCTATGTTTTAATTGGCCTTTCTTCCCCTATGGGAAGTACCTAGTTCTGGGCTACTGATAGCTCTAGATACATCTTTTTCATGAAAAGTTGGTTTGGTAATTTTTTCTAAAAAGAAATCTTGAAAAAATTCTGTAATGAGAGATATTCTGTAAAGAGGCCTTGGTGAGAGACAAAGGAACATTGTCTGGCATGGGTTTACTTACATATGTGTGTGTGTGTGTGTGTGTGTGTGTGTGTGTGTGTGTGTGTGTGAGATATCACAGCCTCTGCAGACTTGACAAATGTGGCAGAAGCAAGAACTAGTTGGAGATCACAGTCTGACACTCTGTGCATTGCAGCATTGAACAGTATGTGATCTGAAAGCTCATCTCCTAGCTGAGCCATAGTTCTGACACTGCAGAATGAAGGTGCCTTACTGTGAACTCTTTGTGATTCTATAATTTCTTTGATCTCTGTTTGAGTACTTTCTTCAATTGGGCTGCAAACTAAAGCTGACAAGGTTTTATTTTTCATATATATCTGAAAGTAACCAGGGAGAAATCATTAGACTCATAATTCTGTTCATGAATGAAGATGTATTAAACAAGGGCGAGCTTTTTGGTACATGTTATAAAGTCTAGACTCTGAAAACTCGTGAGTAATTGCATGGAGAATAAATCATAGGAACTAGGAACAATGGAAACAAATTGCATGCAGACATTTTGCCAGTGCTATGACAATGCCGTGGTGGTATCATCAATGAATGAGTAGTCTAGTCTCAACAGGTACTTAGCTATGAGTAAATAGAAGATAACAGTCCCTGTTCTACTTCCTAGCTATTGCACTGTGTCTGAAGCTCTCTGATGAGACAGAGCTCTCTTCCATAGATGCTAACTTCTAGCCAACAAGTTTTTCTTACTAGCTACAAGGACAAAATATGAACCAGCCAGTGCCATCAAATAATTGCAACATTAGAATAAATGATTATAATCTATTTTTCTCCAGACTATTTTTACCTACCTATGACCTTTTAAGCTTTAAATGTATTTTGAGAATTAAATTTTTCATATCATTCCATGGTCTCTCAAAATATAGAATATTTCCATAATGAGATAGTAGTTTTGTAATTAAAACAGAAATTGAAGAAGATAGTTAAGATTTGTGGATATCTATCTTTACATTTTATTCTGAAAAAATCCATCTATCTATCTATATCTATATCTATACACAAAATAAGAAAGCAATATATATATAGCTTTATTATTTATACAATGCAAATAAGTTAGTGTTTCGGATGGCTTCTCTTTTCACTATTTTCACTGAGACATTTTAACTTAAAGTTATTGTTTTATTCAACAAAAACTCTTGTCTTAGTAAGAGGATCATCAACAGCTCTATTAATTCCTCCTTTAGAAACATTTAATTCACATACAGAGAAGTATTATTGCAGTGTCTGACCTGATTGCAAATATAGATAACTACACAGAACCTGAGACAGCCAAGAAAATATTATGTGTGACATTGTCTTACTCAAAAAATTGGCTCTTCCATGGTAAGTTCACAGGATTGGCACTTTTTTAAAAATCATTTTACTACTTTAAATTTTGGAATTAGAATTATCTAGATTTTGAATGGGTCTTTTCTGTTCTTTTATTCCCAACTGTAGTATCCAATGCAATGCCCAGTAGTTAAAAATCTGATGATTTTTTTTTCCTGCTCTTGGTGACATTAATATATGCTTTTGGTGTATTAACACTTTTTTTCTGGTGGTTATCACTCTTTACTGTTACTAAAACATGTAGGATATTTATAGTACTATCTTCTCTGCTCACAAATTGATCATCAAAATGGCTAAAAAAATGTTCAAATTTGAATTATTGTGTTAGAATAGAACTACTGATTTAGGCCAGGGCTTTTCCTTCTCTCACACAGTATTTCAATGTCTCTATGAGAAAACTAGGTACTAGTTGTTTTGAAGTCCCACATCTGAGAAAGAAAAATTAGAAAAAAAATGAATGTATCATTGATAATAACAAAACAATAATCAGCACTTATGGTTGTAGTTGTGTCCCAACTATTTCCCCCACTTGGATTGTTCACTCTTCCTTCTTTATGTGGTGAAGGAATCCTACTATGTACATACCAGAAACTCTTCTTGAAGCTAGGATGGAGCAATGAGCAGCACCTCAATTCCTTCTCTTGTGCATCTTTTACAAATGGTTGATAAAATTCATCTCATTCTTCACATTTATACAATTTTATTATTTTATTTTAGGTGAGAATATTGAGTTACAGAAAGGCAAATCTCTTTAAAGCCAAAAAACATAGGTTAGGATGTGACATTCTGGTCGCATTATCACCTCAGTAATATAGACTAGAGCTTCAGAAGGAAGGCAAGAAACTGAGATGGAGTATAAAACTGTAATAATAACTGGCTCTAGTGTTTGACTTGAAAACAGCATCAACTTCAGTGTGGTTCATGGAGCCTGTGTTATTACTGGACAGAGCAGATCTGTACCATATGCTCTAGCTATTTCCAGAAGTCCTCAGATGGAGACTAGAGGATCATTTTTGTTGTTCAGCCAGTGACTGGAATATTAGCTAAGATCCTTGATGTGATAATGATCTCTGGAGTTTGTGTGACAAACATGGCTAGTGCCAACATGAGGCAGTTGTTTCTGGACCTTGTTACCTGAACTATATAGATGATATGCCCTTAGACAAGATAATTCCAAACTGGATTCTAAATTGAGAATGATGGGTTTTTAAACTTCATACATGTAAGCACTATTTGTAATTAAAAATGAAAAACTTTTACAGGGTAGGGAAAATTAGAGATCAGAATAAAATTTGCAGAATCATATTTTCAATTGTGCACATTGGAATGCAAGTTTTCTGGGTACCATTCACACAACAGGGATGAAGCAGTGATAAACCAACTATGTGAAAATCACAGAGCTGTCTTAAGAAACAGATTCCATAGAGACTATGCCAAATATTCAGGTGTTCGACTTCCAAAGGTAAAACAAGTAGCACCTGGAGGCAGCCTACTTCACTTCTCAGAGGCTCCATTCTTAAGCATATACCCACTCCCAAATGTTAAACACGAGTGTTAAAGGTGTTGTCAAATCAGATCTCAGAGGTTCTAAATTGCAAAGTCTTCTGAGGAAGAATGGACTACCATGAAGAACTCTGAAAGGAAGCCAGGAGAGCACTGCAGGCATTTGTTAGTGAAGAAAATGGAGCTTAGATGTAGGCACTTTAATTCAGAAGCCATTTTCGCACCATTGCTTGAGACTTGAGAAATACCACCTGTGCGGCCCTCTCAGCAACCTATATTCTGAGCATCACGGAGTGTTCTGCTTATTGCACAGCTCCAAGAACAGCTTAAGATCTTGGCTAGAAACAAGAGCACAAGGATAAAATTTTAAAGAGGGAGTACAATAAGAGCTATGGGAGATTAACCATAGTAGTTATCACTAGCTGTTAGGTTCAAAAAAAGAAATCATAGAGATGGTGTGCATATAAGTTAGTTTGTGTTTAGAGTAAATAGAGCACTGACTCATCATGAGTTTTCATGATTGAATGTGTTGAAATTATGTTATATCACATTAAACTAGATATAATTTAAGATATATTAAGTTTGAGACACTTTGTAAACTGTTTTGTCAATATTTCAGTGACTTGTGGTCAAAAATTTTTTCCCACAAGCAGCTGTTCCCAAAGTTAAAAATTACTTATTTTTAATGAACATGTAATTATTTATATTTATGTGATAGGTGTAAATATTGGATATCTGTATATATTGTATCAGGGTAAAATTATTAAATTAGAGTAATTAGCTTAGTGACCACATCAGACTTCTGGCATTTCTTGGTGACAAGAACATTTGGAATTTCTTTTTTTTTTGAAAAAAATGTATCATTTTATTTGCACACTTAGAAAAGTTGTACACAGAAACTTATTGATTGTAAAACGGAACTTTTAGAGAGGGTGGCATTTTTATTTTTAAATCATTAAGACTGTTCAAGAAATAAAAGAAAAACACAGTAAAATGTTTAAAAAATTAAAGAACATTCTTCCAAGTATAAATTTTATAAATACAAAATAAATTCACAAATGACTTTGAATGCTAAATAAATATCTAGTTAATAAATTCAGTTGGCACTGGCTACAGCATGTCAGAGCTAGAGAATTGAATTCATTCATGTGTAGTGTTGAAACCATGTGCTCATGAAACAGTCTTAAGACACATTCTCTAAGCTGTGGTCTGGAAGAGTTACTGTGGAGACAAAGCGTCCTCACGACTGAAACTCCTAAAGCTCAAAGACAAAATAAATCATAGTTGAAAAAATATTTTCCAAGATATCTCTGAACACATGAATCATCTCAAAATGTACAAAAGCCTCTGTAAACCAGTACTGTACCCAATATATCTATAAAACTTAGTAGATACTGAACAAAAACTGTAGCAAAGGAAATCTTTCCTACATTCTCCTGAGTGCTTAATAGTAAATTGAGAATATAGTGCAGGCCACACTTGGATGTGGTCAACCAGCTGTTATTGCTTTATACACATATCTGCTTTAGAGCATGATTTATTGTTACATTTTCATGAACGATTTGTTTTTCTTCACGTATAGCCTTTAGAAGGACAAAATTAGATCCGTGACTTCTTTGTACTGGGTGAGATGTGGAGTCCAAGCTTTTGAGCTTGAATATGGAAAAATGCTTGAAGCTGAGTTCCAGCTTTTGCTTCACTTGTGTTCCGAGGGTTGTATTCAAAGCAGTTTGAAAACATTAACTCAATATCATCAATAAACTCAGATGCCAAACATGACAAAACAAAATATAATAAAGCAAAACTATCATACTGAAGTTGGACATAGAAACTCAACAGGGGAAAGAATTCTAAGAGCAGACACAAGAATCAGAGAGACCCATTCATTCTCACACTCATGAGAACTATAAAATTACTAAGCTGGAAGTGATTATATATATATATTATATATAACCTCAAGAGTACTTGTCCAGATTTGGAGGCCCTGTGCTTGCTGCTGCTTCAGTCTCTGTGCATTCATAAACCACTTGTTTATTTTGGAGGTTCTTTCTCTCCCGGTGTCCTCCATCCTCTCTGGCTCTTACAATCTTTCTGCCTCCTGCTGTTTGGGGTTCCCTGAGGTCTGACAGGAGCAATTTGATGCAGACATCCCATTTAAACTATGTCTCCATGTAATGTCTGGCTTTTGGTCTTTGCATCTGTTCCCATCTGCTGCTGGAAGAAGCTTGTCTAATGACTGAATAAGGTTTCAATTGCAAAAAGCTTCTTGGTTAGGGGTTAGACTTTATGTTCACATTCTGTAGCAGTTTCTTCAGCCCTCTAAACCCCAGAGCAATAAGAGAGGAAAAAAAAGAATAGAGAGGAAAGGAAAAAGATCAGTGAATAAAGGGGGTGACATTATCATTAGATTTTCTGCTGATTGGGGGTGTCGAGTTTCTTTGGGGCAAGTTTGATCTTTGCCATCAAGATATCTGGTTTCTTCTTGTTCTTTCTTCTTTGAATGCGACTACTTAACAAACAATGACCAACAATAACCAACCAACAATTCACCAACAACCCACCCTACCTGTCAGGGTCCTAGTGTTCATATACCCTCTGAAAAGTTGACAGAATTCCAAATGCCACACAACTGCAGAAACTATCTGCAGCTGCGACAGCACAAGGCAAACCATAGACAGCTGCTGTGGACAATCTGAAACAGCCCCGTATCCCACACCCGAGATAAAAAAGAAAACACATTCCCATAATATTTCTGTGATTTTGAAAGGAACCAAAATTCTAAAATTCTCACTACAGCATCATCTTCTCAGTGCTGAGATTTTGTTTTGTTTGAACCTATGCATCTGGAAGATGCTCTTTTCTTGGAGTCATCTATCAGCTCTGGCTTCTACAATCTTTCTACCTACTCTGTTTCATAGATCCCTGAGTCTTGAGGGAAGTGGTTTGATAAAGAAAACCCATTTGGTGCTGAGTGCTCTAGAGTTTCTTACTACTCTACACATTGTCCAATTGTGGTTCTCTGTGTTAATCCCAATCTACTGCAAGGAGAAACTTCTCTAATGAAGTTTGAGTAATGCTGTGATTGATAGACACAGCAATTATGTCAGTAGGAGTCATTTTATTGCTATGTTCCCATAGCAGAATAATAGTTGTAGGTTTCATCCTTAAGCCTGTGATGTAAGTGATGTCAGGTTCTTATCTACTTTAGCCATGTCAGCTTGTGCAGTGAATCTTAAATGCAGTCATTGCTTGTTCCCATGACCTCTGTTCCACTATTGCACCAGTCCCCCTGCAGGTAGGTAGCTGTTGTAGGTCTCAAGGTTTGTAGTTGCTTGATACTGATGATTAAGTGTTCCCTCTGGTAGTGTGCAGAGAACCTTCAAGCACCATAAATACTAGTCAGTTGGGTTGAAACTTATGCTTAGGCACCAGATCTTCTTCTCATTGTTCAATGACACATATTACACATTCAGCAATAGGGCCTTATCATCAGGTTGTACCGCATAGCCAAAAGTCTATGATGGTTGGGTGTGTGGTGCTGGTGAGGTAGGTGGTGATACCCATCTATAGCACTGAGGGTTTTATTTGATGGCATAAGATGTTTTATTTGATGGCATTGTCTTTCTTAACATAAACACATACAAATGATATAAAGCGACATATTTGAGAGACTCCATTTTGAATATTTGCCATGATCATATACTTGATAGTAAGAGATGACCATCTCACCTTTGGACTTCTCCCTCCTCCTTCTGTTTCAGGTGTAAAAGCTTCACTTGATTCTCTGGCTAGAGCCTGTTTTATATTGTTTCCTAGAACCTTTTTGCATCAATGCCATCTTTTCAAACGCTTGCCCTTGTGTTATAGAGCATCTCCTTATAGACCCTCAATCCCATGACTGGAGGAATATGAGATCCAAAGACAAGAACAGCAGGCTTGAGCAAACACATTGCTTTGCTGTGCAGCTCTTGATTTTGAAGTTTGCATCCAAACCAGTCTGTGAGGTGGGCTTCCTTCAGTTGATGCCCCAGCACTGGCTGTACAGCAGTATATCTAATTTGGCTCTGACCATACTTCTCTTCAGCAGCTTATTGAGAGACTGTCCTGGCTAGTTTTATGTCAATTTGACACAAGCTCTAGGAATTGGACAGGAGAAAACCTCAATTGAGAAAAATGTTTCCATAAGATCCCTGTAAGGCATTTTCTTTTTCTTTTTTCTTCTAGTATTTTTAATTCATTAATAAAAAGTCCCTCCCTCCATCCTCCTCACCCTTTACCTCTGAGAGAGTACTACCCTTCTGCATATACCCCCCTGGCACATCAAGTCTTTGCATTCTCTCCCACTGAGGCCAGAAAAGGTGGCCATGGAGACTGAGTTTTGTGTCTGCTACATGTGTGTGGGGCCTCATAACAGCCCATGTATGTTCTTTGGTTGGAGGCTCAGTCTCTGAGTGCTCCCAGGGGTCCAGGTTAGTTGACTCTGTTAGTCTTCTGCATTTTCTTAATTAGTGATCAGTGGAGAAGGACCCAGCCCATTATGGGTGGTGCCATCCCTGGCTGGTGGTTCTGTGTTCTATAAGAGACAGGTTGAACAAGCCAGTAAGCAGCCCCTCACCATGACCATGACCTCTGCATCAGCTCTTGCTTTCAGGTTCTGGCCCTGTTTCAGTTCCTATCCTGACTTCCTTTGATGAACAGCAATATGGATGTGTAAGCCAATTAAACCTTTCTTGGGATATTTTGGGAAGAAAAGGGAGTTGTTTTTTGGTCATGGTGTATGTTGCAGCAATAGAAGCCTAACTAGGACAGACTCTTTTGAGATTGTTGTTGTGTGAACACATCCTTGTGGCAACTGCACCTATAACGTCGGCCTTATTAAAAAACCTACCAGTGAGATCATTATTGACAGAATAGGCCAAAGGAAACAAACAAACAAAAAAGAAACAAAAGCAAAGAAGAAATTGACAACAGCAAAAACATCTTTAAAAATGATAATGTTTTTACAAAAGGATGGACCAACCAGTGACTGCTGCAGCCAGGGATCTATCCCATAATCAGCCACCTAATGCAGACACTATTGTATATGCCCCAAGATATTGCTGAAAGGGCCCTGATATAGCTGTCTCGTGTGAAGCTATACCAGTGCCTGGAAAACACAGAAGTGGATGCTCACAGTCAGCTATTAGATGGAACACTGGGTTCCCAAGGGAGTAGCTAGAGAAAGTACCCACGGAGCTGAAGGGGTCTCCAACCCTATAGGTGGAAGAAGAATATGAACTAACTAGTACCCCCAGAGCTCATGTCTCTAGCTGCATATATAGAAGAAGATGGCCTAGTTGGCCAGCATTGGGAAGAGAGGCCCCTTGGTCATACAAACTTTATATGCCCCAGTACAGGGGAACGCCAGGGCCAAGATGTGGGAGTGGGTGGGTAGGGGAGCAGGGCGGGGGATGGGGGAGGGTTTAGGGGACTTTCGGGATAACATTTGAAATGTAAATGAAGAAAATATCTAATAAAAATTGAAAAAAAGGAAAAAAAATGATAATGTTTTTAGAACAAAGAAAGCTGATATTACAATGACTAATAAACTTCTAGGCTATTTTGCTGAAAGTGAGATTTGAATTTATGCTGATCAAATTTGTTGTAGATAAAGATGACTGCTGTCTCTTGCTTGGCACAGAGATTCTGTTGGGGGAAACACTGCATTCTTTTAAATTACAGCAAAGAATATTACTTCTATATTACCCATTCACTGCTTCCCTTTTGCTATTCCCCAAGGCCACAGTTCCATTAAGGCCAGGGACAGAAAAGTCGGGTGAGCAAACCAGCCCATTTCAATAGACAGAAATTTGCTTGCAAAGTAGAACATTATCTTCCATATTGCTCTGCAGTTGCCTTTGCAGTCATTGTCCTTTATGGCAGACTTATGGAGAAGCTGTGAGCTGAGCACTTATTTGGATCTAGGATTTCCTGTATAGTTCTTAGGAAAGAGAACAGGAAGGATAAAGATGAAGAGCATCATTTAAATGTGAGCCAGTGGAACTTACTACAGAATGAGTGCGGCTGTGGTTTGTGCAGGGAGGGCCAGCTAATTTGGGTGTGTGACCTGACTGCAGACAGTGTCCTCAGTTCCTGAAAAATGAAGCATCTGCCAGATGCACTGTGCTGTTAATTAGATGCCGGACCAGATAGAAGTGGATGGATACAAAATCCAGACAGATGAGAGGGAGGCCGAGGGGTCCTCTTTGTATGCGAGGGAGAGGATTGCTGTGAAGGCCTTTTTTTTTTTCCCCAAACAATATTGCATGTCTGCTTATTCATGAGCGCTGATTCCTTGTGAAGTTTACAGATCTTTGTGTTTGAAATATGGGGCATGTTGAGTATGAACATGCTTTCTAGAGACTTTTACCACAACGAACTGATGAGAAATAACACGAAGTTGTATTTTTACATATAATGCCTCTTGCTTCTTTAAAAGTAACAGACTTCACAGGAAATGGTGATGTTGCAATAAAAACTAAAGCATGCAATGCTCAGAAATAACTCAGAGATATACAGAAATAATTTTATTCAACTGGGATAATGGCCATGGAGTGATGTGGCTAGCTTCAAACACATACCTCTATTCTTACTATTCTGTCCTTCATGGATCTCTCCAGCCATTACTGCCATTCTAAGATATGCTCTGAGATAATTTCCTGTGTTCACATACTCTAATTGTGTGTGCCCACATCTTCCTCGCCTTTCTGGAGCTCGGCGCTGTGATCCAAAAAGTAGTAAGAAAGCTTTACAATCATATATATATATATATATATATATATATATATATATATATAGTAAGACAAGAGTATGAGTCTCTTTTTTGTGTGCTACTAAGTCATGGCCACATTGTTCAGAATAACTGCCAGTATTGACTGAGAATGTGTCCTATTGCCAAAGACTAAGCCCAAAGTTCACAAAGACTATCCAGTTTAATTTTTATAGCAACCTATTACAAGTATTAGCCATATTTTATGATTGTGAACCTACATTCTAGTCTAGTCATGTCCACAGAGGTGAGAAGGAGCTCTGATCTGGACTCTAACTCATCCTCTTGCCCACTTCTCTGGTTCTCCATCTGAGATACTGGTTCAGACTACAGGCTATGTAGTCTGTGCAGCTGCTTCCAGTGGCTTGAAGGTTAGCTCAGTCTCTGCTCACTTGCTGTTGCCTGAAATGCCACATACAGGGACATTCTTTGAGTGAGAACACATCAAGGGCTAATCAGTCATAGGTTGCCAATCAGCTGACAATTGGATTTCCCAGGTGGGTTCAGGGTTTCTTAAGTGTGACAGGCCATTTAATATGGATGATGATGCAAGTTTCAGTTCTCCCTTAAAATATTTTATGCTTTTCAGGCATGTTTTTTGTTTTCCTGGGGTTTTCTTTATTTTTTGGATTATTTCTGGAATAAAATAGCTATACAGCCCCATAGAAAAACCAGTCTATTCTTTACCAACATAAATGTATCTATCAGTGGCTTTTAATGGCAAAGCTTTGGTCCAGCTCACACTATATAATTGTGTTCATTGTAGTATGTTAGAGACACCAGCCAGAGGGAGGGATATTTTAGAGGCTCTCCTATGTGCAACTAATTGCTTTTGCTTGCACATATACATACTTTGGGGTGGGGGGATTGAGGCAATATTCACTTGGTCCCAATAGACTACCTCAGAAGAAGGTCACATCAGTTCCCTGGGGCTACCATGGCAAATGGCCACAAACTAGGAAACACAAAGAAACATAGTCATTTCACGGATGTTGGCTGTATATATGACATCTAGGTGTTGGTAGGTTAAAGTCTTTTGATGTCTGAGTGAACATTTGTTCCTTACCTTGATCCCCATTTCAGATGTTTTATGATAACCTGTAGCTGTCTTTTTCTTATGGAAATGTCATTTCAATTTCTGCCTCTGTCCATAATGCTGTTCTTTGTGAGGGCCAGTGTCCATATTTGCCACATTTTTAAAAGGAAATTAATGTGTGGCTTAATTGGCATTGTTTAGGTGTATGTCACCTTATTTTTTTCTGAGGCATAATCTCTCTTTGTTAGGCCTGGCTGCCTTGGAACTCACTATGTAACCCAGACCAGCCTTTGTAAGCCTCCCAAGTGCAGTGATTACAGGAGTTAGCCACAATAGCTGACTATCATTCTTTTAAGAGTTGCAGTGATCCTTTATTGGAAGTTGGTCATATTGCTTTGGGAAACAAAATTCAACCAACAGCAGAGACACTGAAGTGATGCTGGGCCAAAGGATTGAAAGGGAAAGACACAGAGGGACAGAGGGAGATGCTAAAGGATGCCTGTGAGTTCTACATTTTTTTTTTTTTTTTGAATTTTAAAAACTGTCACATTCCTTTTTTGAATTTTTCTTAGAGGATAAGAAAAGGTAGATCTTGGTAAACAAAGACACAGAAAAGATAATGGCTATAAATTACTTACTTTGGCTTGCTAATCAAGCTATATTTTTAGTTAACCTTCTATATTATTTGAAATAAAATTGCTGTCTAAATTTCTCTGTTTTGGTGGGTGCTGTAGAGATGCCTCAGCATTTAAGAGGGCTTACTGCTCTTACAGAATCCTTATCAAAATGACAAAACATTAGACAAATGTATGTGGCTGAGTGTTTGGGAGAGCCAGGGACATTGTTGATGGGACCTTACATGTGCCACCCTCTCAAATATCAGCTAAAAGTGAAAACGTGTCCCACATGTGAAGAGGCTGAAGCATATGGAAATAAAAGAACAGTTATAGACAAGGCGTAGCATGAACAGTGGAGATCTCAGAGAACTCAGAAGATTCCTGATATGAGACACAATAAGATTCAGGGAAACCGGGACAGGGATTGGACAGAAGGTCAAGCTTCATCACTAACATTAGCTATTCATCTTCAAAATTAAACATGTCCTGTCATCTTTGTTTTAGGATTCATCAAATGTTTAGAAACAAATATCTTAGAATTGGGTACAGGGCATCATAACAAAACTAACACATATTTTGTGGTATAATATTCAAATTTATGTGTTCATTCATTGACTTAACAGTTACTGTGCTCTTAGCCAGTGTCACACAATCACAGACATTAAAGATTTCACTGAGCAAGAAAAACCTGAGTCCTGTCTTCTCTGTGTGTTCTCTGCAGTTGAGGAACTACAGAGTAAACCATATAAGAAATAGATGAAACTAGAAAATATCATCCTCAGCGAGGCAACCCAGTCACAAAAGAACACAGATGATAAGTGCATATTAGCTCAAAAGCTCAGAATATCCAAGCTACAATTCACAAACCACATGAAGCTCAACAAGAATGAAGAACAAAGTGTGGATGGAGACTTCCATCCTTCTAAAGGGGAACAAAGTACACATATGATGAGATATGGAGGCAAACTGTGGAGCAGAGACTAAAGGAAAGGCCATCCAGATACTGTCCCACCTGGGGATCCATCCCATATACAGTTATCAAACCCAGACACTATTGTGGATGCCAAAAACTGCTTACTGACAGGAGCCTGATATAGCTGTCTCCTGAGAGGCTCTGTCAGAGCCTGTCAAATACAGAGGCAGATGCTCAAAGCCAACCATTGGACTGAGCACAGGTTCCCCAATGGAGGAATTAGATAAAGGACTGAAGGAGCTGAAGGGGTTTGCAGCCCCATAGGAGGAACAATATCAACCAACCAGATCCCCCAGAGCTCCCAGGGACTAAACCACCAATCAAAGAGCACCCTCATATTGGCAGGGGCAAGGGGGATGGGATAGGGGGTTTCTGGAGGGGAAACCAGGAAAGGGCAAAACATTTGAAATGTAAATAAAGAAAATATCTAATAAAAGAAAAGAAAAAAAAAAAGAAAGAAGTGCCATGATGGTCAAGGATAGATTGCCAGCAGACCAAAGTAGGTAGCATTAAGATGTAATGAAGAAAGTGAAGCGATAAGGTGAAGAAGGAGGCTGTTGAGTAGAGAAATCGGTGAGAGCATAGGACCAGACCTTTTACTCTGGGCCAATGTTCATCTGACTGATTAAGCACTGGTTGAGATTCTGATTTTTACTTGTGGGATAGAGGCCTGAATACTATTACTAGCAAATTAGAGAAGATGACAGACTTGTGAACCCTGAGTTTTGACTGGCTTTCACTCTTGGAGACACACCGGGAGGCAAGTGATTCTAAGGACCAATAAACTAGAAGTTCTTGGTAATGTTAGGAGGGAGCTAGAGAAAAAATGTGGTTAGATCTAGAAAAGGATGACAGTCTCACGAGGTTCTGATGCCATGTGCATTTGGGCACAGATATTGATAGAGGCTACCTATTCTGGAAGCAGTCTGGAAGCTACAGGTTAGCCAGGGTTTATGTGTTGAAGATGCTAAAGTGCTTCGATGAGGGTCTGGTGCCTTGCTTAAAAGAGAATGTATTTTGAAGGAGAATATATTTTGAGGTGATACTTGGTGCTCAATGGGCTCTGATAGTCAATTAGCCAGGAGTAGTAATGCTCACTTATGTGTCTTCTTTCACACATGAACCAGGCATGCCCTGGCAACCCAGCATCGGAATGCCTTCGCTAAGGTACTTCACATCAACTGCATAGGTCCAAGGCTGGGGTAGCATAACACAGCTTCTTAAAGTCAGAGAATAACCCTACAAGTAATAGAAGGAGAGAGCCACCATTTTCACTTGTCTTAGTGATAGTTCTATACCAGTGGTTCTCCACCTTCCTGATGATGTGTCTCTTTAATATAGCTCTTCACGTTGTATTAACCACCAGTCATAAAATTACTTTTGTTGCTAATTCATAAACTGTAATTTTGCTACTTTTATGAATTGTAATGTACATATCTGATATACAGGATATCTGATATACAACACCCAGGAAAGGATCATTCTATCCTCAAAGGGGTCATGATCCACTGTCTTAGGTTTGTACTGCAATGACCAAGGCAGCTCTTATCAGGACATTTAATTGGGACTGGCTTACAGGTTCAGAGGTTCAGTCCATTATCATCAAGTTGGGAGAATGGCAGCATCCAGCCAGGCATTGTGCAGGCAGAGCTGAGAGTTCTACATCTTCATCTGAAGGCTACTAGTAGAACATTAACTTCCAGACAACTAGGACTAGAGTATTAAAACCCATTCCCACTGTGACACACCTACTCCAACAGTGCTACACCTTCTAATAGTGCCACTCCCTGGGCTGAGCATATACAAACCATAACAACCTCCGAAGTTTACTCACATGAATTCTGTTTCAACATGAACTCTGACAACCTGAACTATAAGCTCTCTCTTAATGGAGAACACGCAGTTTCTTGGAATAACTCTAAAGATCCTGTTGTAATCCTGTGTGCCTTAACTCTACTGAGTTTTATAAAACACTCAATGTATTTAACCAGATACATTGGTTGCTATTTACGAGAACAAGTGTCTTCATATTAGCATTTTTAATGTCTGCTCAGCAGGTTCTCCTTTAAGAGGATAGCTTTTTATAAGGAAAGGATATGTGATCACATCATGTCTTGGCCTTTTCAGTCATGAATTCTGAATTTTAAAAAGACCTTTGATTTCTGTAGTTTCTGACTTCGAGGATGCTTAGAGAGACCTTCTTTGTGAGCATGGAGATCACCATCCTTGAAGCCTCATCACCAGAGTAAATATCCATTCCCACATAGCTTCCACTTACCACTGATGCTTGGAAGGTCCTTTAGTAGAAGGTGTCTTTCCTTCTGACTACAGATAAGGCTTATTAAATTTGGAATGACGTAAAGCTTGCAAATTTCTTGAAGTTAGATAACAGAGTTGCTGAGTTCATGGAAGGAAGATGACAAAATGCACAAAGTGAATTAAATTCAAAAGAATAGATTTTTAAAATCAGTGCAAACAACACTGGATAAGGTCAGCTTGATGAGCTTTCACGCGAGGAATTGTGCAGACCGTGGATGTCATTTGTGCTGTGCAGTTAAGACAGTGAACTCAAGGCCACATTGAAAGCCACCGACATGAAGTGAACTTCATTAGTAGTTCAGTAGTAGTGAACTGGATAGCAAGTCAGATGACAGAGATTTTAGATCTCTAGTATCAGTAGTGCCACTGGGCCATAGATGGCTTGAGGACAGCCTGACCTTAGTTCTGAAAGGCTTGGAATTGGTGTCACTGAAGAACTTTTGGGAGAGTAATTTCTTTATCAGTACCCACAATCCTGGTACCATAAATGGCTGGAGTTTAGCCTGGAATGCATTGAATAGAATTGAAATGCTGTAAATTGTGACTTTCCAAATATTGTAGGAACAATTTTCTGACTCGTTTGTGGATATGTTTCATGACAATTTTTCCTTATGGGACAAATATGTAGACAGTTTAAAATATGCCATCTGTTGATGAGAGTCGATCATCCTAGTGTTGGTAGACGAAAATCCTCTGAGTTTATGCAAGTTGATTTTGAAGTCCACACATGTGCTTCGATTTAAATACTTGGACTGTGGTGAGGAAACTCGTATCCATGCTGTTACTTTCCTCTGTTCTGTCAGAGACAAACACAGGAGCAGAAATATACAGTGTTTCCTCTTGGGTAATCCCGGGGACCCTGGTTACCTAGCAACTGAGAGAGATACCATTGTACTGGCTCCCTACAAACACTCTCACACTGATCCAAAGAAAAGACACTTAAGTGCCTGGTTGTAATCATATGTTTAAATGAACCTATGAAAAAAACTAATTTTAATGTATGTTAATATTCATTTGTTTGGGGGCAAATTTACAAAGTCAAAATGTGCTATATAAAGTTAGCCTCTGCTAAAGGACAGTTTTGTTTAGTAAATGTGAGGCTGACACCACCATAGTGTAATTTTGTTCTTGATTTTTCTGAATCATAAATTGTTGAATTTTAGTTGAATCTTAGTATTGGTGAAGCCTCTAAAAATGTGTATCTGTGTTGTGTTTGGGGCCAGACATTCCATCTCTGTCTAGTACAGAACCTCTACATCTGTTGAGCCTTTAGAGGAATTCAAGGCTTTAACAATTGAAAGCAGAGGTTTATAATTTTCCTCAGTTGAAATACTGGTGTGAAATTGGATCCTTGAACATTAGGAAGGTAATTTTAGAGCCACCTCAACACTGGAGGGTGATGTCTTTCTGGATTTACATGGAACTGTCTTTCTAATGTGAAGGATTATTGGAACAGGATGCTAAGAAATGATGTACTTTTCAGAAGTGTGTAATACTAAGTTCCCAGAAGGTAAGATTTCAGTGTTGAATATGTTAACTGTTTTTGATTTCATACTCTGGCTGGCTTAACTATTCTCCAATCACTTTATCTAGAGCACATTACAAAACCATATCTAGTGGCCATTCTGAAAATAGCATACCTGATCATCCTGTCAAAAATCATAATAGTTTTCAGAAACGCCAGCTGTCAAACAGAGGGTTCGAGTGGCTTTCTGAACTGTAGAATTTTCAAAATAGCGTTCCTATATACATGAGGAAGACCATGCTTTCTTTAAGGATTTATAGAATGGAAATGAATTATACCTGGGAGAAATTACTTAGGTCAGCAACAACAACTAGCTATAATGTAGGAAAACAACATAATGTTGCTCATTTAAAATATTACATCCAAAAAAAACCAAACCAAAAGAAAACATGAACATGAAAGGTATTTCTTTTTCTAGCAGACAGAGGAGCTGTCAGTAGGATGTGGCAATGACATAACTAGCCTACATAATTTTTTCTATGACATGTCCGAATAATCAGTGATATTTGTTGGCATCGATATATCAGTGTTCATTAAAATGTGCACAAATAAATTTTAAACCCTTACTATTAAAGCAAAATTTTAAAGGTAATTTATCTTTTATGGAATAAATATTTTAAACTATTTTAAATCTTTTTAAACTATTCATTTCCTTCAGTAATCATAGCCAGCAACTGCTTTCTTTGTGGTTTATTTCTCTATGTCACTTGGCCCTTTTCTAGAAAAAGAAACTGTGCCCTGAAGGTTCTGGGGGTCATTCATTTAGACCCTTTCCAAAGGGCAACAGAGCACGCCTTGGGAAATAGGCACGCATTTGCTCTATATTCAGGAAATCTCATTTGCCTTTTCAATTTCTGGAGAAATGAGCAATTATAACATGATCTTTAAGCATTACCTACTAAAAAATCTAACATTTTATTTTATTTTCATCAGATAATATTCTTCTCAATGTCAAGTTGTGGTTATAGATTAGACTTCTATTTTTTTTGTCAAGTGGGTAAAATTTTAAGTTGTTGATTTAAGATATATTTTAGGATTTAAGACTATTTAAGTACAGTATACCTATAAAACAGTTCTCTTCATACATGAAATAGTGCATTTCAGCAAAGGTAAGTCAAGTAACAGAGAGAGAGAGAGAGAGAGAGAGAGAGAGAGAGAGAGAGAGAGCAAAGATCTTAGTATTTAGGCAGAAATCACACACAAAGCAATAGTGCAGATGCTTATAGGAAATTAATGATCACGGTATATTATAGAAATATGTGATGTGAACCTCAATTAGGCATGTCTGCCTTTGTCACACTTAATCCTCTTAGAACATAAACATGAGTGGCCAGGCAACTTATTGTCCAAAGATGCCTTTCAGCAGCTGACATGGTAAAGAAGAACTGTCTGCTGAGAAGTGAGAAGCAGTGTGTGTGTTCATTGGAAGACTGTAATCCTCCAAACCCCAACCACACTGTTATAGATTTACTAATTAAGTACTCAGAACCATTGTATCTCACTTCAGAGTTCTTATATTTTTCCATGGACTGCACCATTTCTGGAAGTAGTGTAATATCAAATTGATGCAATATCCTATTCTATTTCCTGGCTTCAAAAAAATTTATTTAATAGGTCATGCTTTGATAGAGTTCACTCGTGGGTTGGTCACATGTCCATTCCAAGTGATGGAAAAAATATTATACTCTCACCATTCATACCCAGAGTCTTAGAAAAGAGTCCGTATCTTGACAGCAGCCCATCAGAACTATCAGCCCTCTAAAGCAGAAAGACATCCCCATGCTTCTCTCATCCTTTCTGCACATCACTGTGTGTGTGCGCGCATGTGAGCCCTCTTGTTCCTATGTGGGTATACCTCTCTGCTCCCATCTGTTCACTGCTGGAGGCTGCCTTTTTATGTTGCTTTTAAAATCCAGGGTAGAGAGATGCCTGGGTCCTCTCATTGCCACTTTTATATCTTCTGCTATTATTCGTCTTGAAGCCACTTTTTTTATCTCAGTCTTCTCCAATTTCATTGGCTCAGTACTATCACTTCTTTCCTTTTCAGAAAGCTACTGTTCTTTGTTTTCTCTCTCTTTCTCTCTCTCCTTCCCTCCCTCCCTTCCACCCTCCCTCCTTTCCTTTATCCTTCCTTCCTCCCTCTCTCCCTCCCTCTCTCCCTCCCTCTCTCTCTCTCTCTCTCATTATTTCTTTCTGCCTGTCTTTCCTTCCTTTCTCTTCATTTCTTGTAAAAGTAACTTTTTTTTCTTTTTTTTTATTAGATATTTTCTTCATTTACATTTCAAATGCTATCCCCAAAGTCTCCTATACCCTCGCCCACCCTGCTCCCCAACCCACCCATTCCCACTTCCTGGACCTGACATTCCCCTGTACTGGGACATATAATCTTTGCAAGACCAAGGGCTTCTCCTTCCATTGATGGCCTACTAGGATGGATGACTCTTAATCACTTAATTGTTAATTGTTATTTCCAGGGCTTACTGCCTCCATCTGTTAATCTAGCCCTAGTCCTGGAAGCTTCTAGCTTCCATATGATCTTATCTAAGCCTAGAATATTTTTAGCCTGTGAGACTTGCTGCTGAATAAGCTCACCCCTTCTAGTTCTTTCTGAATTCTGCCTGGCTGGTTCAACTCAGCTGTTGTGGCTCAAACCCCTCTCCAAGCCAACAGAGTCAATCTAGCTTCTCTGTTTCTGAATTGCTCTTCTTGGTCTCACACTAACTTTGGGAATCCGTTCTAACCTTCTGGCTCCTCATTCTCTGGCTCATTCTGTCTTCACCTGTGTCTAGCTTGTTCTCTCTCTGCAACCTGTTCCTGTAAAGCTGTCTTGGTAAAGCTGCGTCCTCTCTCCTTGTTCTCTCTGCCTGAGCTGCTTTGTTAAGTAGCTTTTCTTTCCTCTCTCTTCTCATGAGAGTTAGGCATATCCTATTCTGTCAAATCTCTATCTTATTCATCACTTTTTCTGCCACTCAATTAGAAATCACTTTCAAACATAGTTGCTTCCTTCTACAAACTAACTTTACCTTGGTTGTTTGATATTAAAGGTGTGTACTAAGGGAATGCCTGTATTCCAGCCAGAGGGACTAAAGGTGTGTGCTAAGCACTGAGCGACACAACTAGAACTGGATATTTTTCAGTAAATAACACAATCTTGGGGTTCATAATGTGATCAAATATCCTTCAATAGTCTTTCACTCATTCATTCATTCATTCATCCATCCATTCTTTCTTTTTCTTCCTCCTTCTCTTTCTTCCGCTGTCTTCCTACTTCTTCCTGGTTGGTGGCTGCTATAGTTTGTGTGCCACTACTGCACCCATCGAGTTCTCACACTATCATGGCCATTGAGTTCTCACACTATCATGCCATTGATGTGATTCATGAAGACACTTCTTCGTATGTTTTACCTATTAATATGGTTTTAGTCTTTAACAACCAATATTCGCATTGAATTATTTTAAAGAGTTTGAGCTTCTTGTTTATATATCGTGTTGGATTCACTGTGAAGCCAGTGGAGATTAACCAGCTCTCATGTCAAACGTTATATTTGTCCATTTTATTTACGTTCTTAAAGTATACTCCTGTATATGTGAGGAAACCAAACAATTAAGCACTGCTTTAGTTATTGCTGAAGGCTTATATAGATCAGGAGATACAGATATAAAACGTTATCTATCTATAGGTCTATACATCTATCTAAAATAAAATTGGGCCTAATAAGAAGACCCAAATTGTACCGTTTTGATTTTTTTTAACTTTTATGGCTCTTTAAGAATTTCACATCGCTGGGCACGGTGGTGCAAGCCTTTAATCCCAGCACTCGGGAGGCAGAGGCAGGTGAATTTCTGAGTTCAAGGCCAGCCTGGTCTACAGAGTGAGTTCCAGGACAGCCAGAAACCCTATCTCGAAAAACCAAAAAAAAAAAAAAAAAATTCACATCATGCATCCCAATCCCACTCATCTCCCCCTCCCCTCCTCCTCACCCTCATCTCCCCCTCCCTCCCTTCCTCCTCACCCTCCATCCTTGCAACCTCCCCACCAAGAGAAAACATTCTCATTGTTGAAGCTATAATATGTCACCGTGTGTCCCACACTATACCTTTGTTCACATTACTTAGCTTGAAAATATTCATTGTAATGACTTCTTGGTCTGATAAGAGGTCTCTGACTTCTGCTACTCTCTTGATCCTGGAACCTCACTGAGACTCCTCTCAGACATACTGTTGTTACCCTCTATCATGAAGATCCTGTAGTTTTGCATCTGAAGGACCAGCCCCTTTATGCATTCCAGTAATCCATTGATGGGATAGATGTTGGGGTTGGCCAATTCAAAGCCCTGGATCTGGCTGTGTTAGGTCTGAGCTGGTCAGAATGTCAGAATCCGTGCTCTCCAGCCCTCGGGGCTAGCTCACCAGCAATCCCTGAAATCAGGGCCAACTCTATCCTGCTGTCCAGGTGAAGTGCAGCACGTGCTCTCCCTATTGTTGCAGCTGGTGAGGAACATGGCCAGTTCTTCCATTCTCACGACCCTGGGGCCAGCTTTCTTGCTTGCCATAGATGTCAAGGGACAAAGGGGAGGGGGAAGACAAAGGCATCTCTCCTTTGTTCAAATCACTTTCCAGCAGGCAAAAGACAGGGCTGGCTAACCCATACTCACACCCTCAGCGATGGCTTGATGGCTCACTTGTGCCCCAGTCCACAAGGCTCAACTCTACTGTGCTATTTAGGAGAGGTTCAGGGCCTGCTCCCTGGAGTGCTGCAGCTGGCGAGGAGGAGCAGGGAACAGCTCTCCTGTCCTCATGAGCACAGGGCCAGGTCTCCTGCCTGCCACAGGTGCTGATGAGTGAGGTGAAAGGAGGGCCAGATCTCCTATGCTTCTCTCCTCAGGGGCAACACGTGAGAGCCTGCTCTCCAAGTACTACAGCTGGCTAGGGGTGGGGTCAGCTCCTCTGATCTCAACACCTGCAGGGCCAGCTCTTTCACAATGCCCAGGTGACGGGTGGGGTAAGTTCTGAACAGCCCTGAGACATCAACATGTCCCTAGGCAGCAGCCCAGACCAGGGATGTCCACCTGACCTTTGGTGGTAACAGACTCCTGCTGTTGCAGGGCCATGCCTCCAGACCTGGACCCTGATGGCAGCTCAGGCCAAGACCCCACCACGGTCCCAGGTGGTATCTCTGGCTACTTACATCAGGCAATTTCTCACTACTCACAAGTCTCAAGTTCTGCCTCTCTTCATAGTGCACACATTCTATGTCCTGCTTGTATATTATGTCCCTAGGAAGTTGTCGTCTCAGCCACAATCTGCCCCTCCCATTGGGCCTGCATGTCACCCAACTGGTGGTCATCTCAGGCTAGCTCCCTGTCTGAGCCCCCTGGAACCAGACTGGTAGTCAGCTCCAGCTTGTTTTTTTTTCCAGGGACTATTAGGCTACTAATCATTCAGGTGCTCATAGGTCAGACCGTTGAGGGGACATAGCCCCTCTCCTTTCTGCCACCTACTGACTCATATGTGACACTAAGCAGTTTTGTTTTCCTAAATGCACATTTACTTACATGCACAGTGATTAAGTGAACAGATTTTAATTATGCCATTTGGTATTTGGGAGATTCACTCTTGCTTTATGTGATAAGAGCTTATTCCTTGTAAGTGATAAGTAGTACTGTTATGTATGAATATATGAATGCGATCTGTTGTTACATCTAGTGGTAGACATTATTTTCATGTTCAAGGTTCTTTTTGTCTAACTCTTTAAAATGATATATACTTCACATTTTTTTGAAAAAAAATACACTTCATAGTGCAATTACTATCTTTAAATTTCTTATTACATTTTATTCATCTCGTGTGTGTGTGTGTGTGTGTGTGTGTGTGTGTGTATTAGGACAACCTGTAGGTGTGGATTCTTTACTACCATATGGTTTTCTACCATGTGGGCTTGGGGGATCAAATTCAGGTCACTATGCTTGGTGGCAAGTACCTTTTCCCACTGAGCAATTTTGGGCTCCTAATTTTTTTTTTTAAAGCATTGAAAAGTCTTTATTTCCTCTGAAAATTCCCTGTTACAATGTGCAAATTATTATATATTCATGCCTTTTTAAATACATAAGAACTTTTACTGAGCAAAAGACAAATTATTCAATACCAGTAGCACATAAGTATTTGCAAGAAACTGTTTTTTAAATTCCTTTAAATGATTGCTACTATTAGGAACTAGATAACAATACTAGGGCAGACAATTCTAGAAACAATCTTGCCAGAAGTTAATAATTATTAATAATTAAATTTAATTGTAGATATTATTTTAGAAATGTCCACTAGTCTAGAAGTTACCCATGGCCATTTTATTATATAAAAATAGAAACTGACATTTATTATATATATTTTCTTGGACAGGCACACCAACTAGAAAAAATAGACAAAAGCAACATAGGATTAGTTATAGGATCTTATCACGTAATGATATACCATTTTTTGGTTTCCAGAAACAGGCATGCATATTTAAATACTTTCAACAAACAAGTAAAAAAATGTTGATACTAGCAACTTCAAATTTTAAAATTACTGAAATGTTTGCATTATGTAAAACAGCAAACACTGTGTTATAAGGTTTTACATCACAACCTTAAGGTTTGTTGTTGGTGTTGTTTTGAACTTAATACAGTAAAAACAAGTAGTAAGCAATAATTAAGAAAACAAAAGAAAATGCTCTTCAAAGGTTTAGTATGACACTCCGAGGCAACACGAAATAGATCTGTCTACAATTTTGAAAACAATTTTGTGGTATTTCAGCCATCATTAATCATATTCAGGAGCTTTAAGCATTTTAACAATATGCTCAGTAAATGACCTGGAAGAGAGATTTTTTTTTTCCTGATTGCATCAAAAGGATGAAAAAATGTGTGCTGGGCCATGAAATAAAAAATAGTTTCTGTATTGTTCTACAATGTACAGAGCTGCAGTGTCCAAAGGTGTCAAGTTATTCTAATTATTCTAACCCTATCTAGTCTAATAGTCTCCTTAGATAAATGTGCATGCTGCAATTAGGAGGCCTTTCCTAAATCTTTTAATAAACATTTTAAGAAAATTGTGCTAAGTATATAACACTCTAGTTTCTTTACACTCTTGCCAACTCTCTTCAGCTTTTTGGTGGAAGGCATTCCTGGAAGTACATGACATAGCTGGAGTTTTAATTTTCTATTCCCTGGTGATTAATAAACTTAAGCATATTTTGCATTGCTATTAAAAATTCACATTTCTCTATTATTTCTACTATTTTCTTCTGAAGGTTTTAGACCACAACTTTCATATTTCTCCAATATTATAAACACCGATTTCAAATCTTGTAAATTTTTGGCAACTTGTAAAAAAAAAAATAAGGCCGATCAACTATCCTATTTTGATCATGTGTTCCCTGCTAGATTCAATATTTATTGAAATTTCTTAGACCATGGATAGTTTAAATGTGCATTTTTAAAAAATAATTGCTTCTATTTCTCTCTTAACCCAGCTGGCTCCTAAATAATTGAGATTGGAGTATTTTATTTAGTTAACAAGCTTTAAGGGCACAACAACTGAGCCGTATTACACTATTTAATCTTCTAAAATTGCCTACCTCCCAGCCAAAATCCTGGAAATATTTGCATTTTATGGCTTTCTCTGCTAGAGCTGTTTTCTCAGTGTCTCCTGTTCTCCCCCCCCTCTCTCTCTGCACGCACGTGTGTGTGTGTGTGTGTGTGTGTGTGTGTGTGTGTGTGTGTGTGTCACAATCATTGGCTGATTAGCTTCTTTATTGACCAATCAGGGAATAATCGGGGAACAATGTTTTTCAAACAGACATGAAGGTACAAAAATCATCATTTGAATTACAAGGATTATCTCTACACAGTGGACAATACCTATATGAAAGTGCTTGATTTCCTACATTACCATATTCATTGGTTCATGATGTTTTAGAGGTCTCCTCACTCTGTCTACCAGGCTATCATTTATTGTTCTGTTGACCAACTATTGTCTATCTGGTTAGCTTAGAACAATAGGTTCTTGTTTATTAGGTGCTTTATAGTAAACTGTGTTCTTTTATTTGACTTTTAAATTGTTCCATACACATATGCTCAGTGTGTACACTGACAGTAAGTCAAGCTCATCTTAAACTTTATCTATCTCTGCTATACTCATCTATTCTTCCCAAGGTCCCTGGTTCCTTGCTTCGTTCTAAAGGTAAATGTTTTGCAAAATCTTCTGATTATTGAGTGTGCTCATTGCTACAGGAAATAGTCTTAATTGAATGTTTTTCTTTAGTGGGTTGAGGCTGAATATGAATTTACACTAACCTTTTATCTTTATGAATTTTCTTATGAAATTTAAAAGGGTATATTCATTTCATGTCAATCTCCTAAGATTCTTCTGTGCCTTCTTCCCTTTAATATTTATATTAAATCTCCACATATGAGTACCTTTAAAGTATTTTTTCAAAATTTGACTTGGTTTATGAGGTTCATTTTCTTTATTTAATAAGGAAGTGATACAAAAGTGTTCTCATTGATTAAAGTAAAATGTTCTCATAGTTCTTTTTCCTTCCCTTCCACTTAGTTTTGTCAATTTTTATGCCTATTTAAGATGTGAGCTTAAGAAATTAGATTTGGTACATCTTGAAACTAAACAATCATCTACCCAAATATTCACTAGCATCTTCTGAGATCATTTGGTCACAGTGTCCCCTCTTCTCCAGCCTTTGGTAGATTCACGTCTTTCCTTGTCTTCATCATCTGCATAATGAGAAGTGTACTACTTGTTTGATAATTTCTAGTGACCAGATTAAGGTTTCGAGTATCATATAAAGGGAACATGGTTAATAACGTCATATTATTTATAATTATAATTTTCAATAAAGTCATGTTTTACAGGCTTCTTTGAAGTTACTGTTCTTGATTAAAACTAGGAAATGTGTGGTGAAAGATGCATTAAGACCTATGCAAATGTTCATTTTCTACTTTATCTGCCTATAGTGTAGTGCAACCATTCTGTGGTTCTTGCCTACAGCAATTATACCTGTAGTGTTGCTACACTCATTTATTACTTCTATATATCTCATAGACATCTTTCTCTAATACAAAGCTGCTCCTTTCCTTCAGTGAAAGGTCTGCTTGCTAAGGGTGTTTATTCCCTGTGTTATTACTGATTTTGATCATTGTTGATAAGAAAAAGACATTTAGGTATGTATATGAACAAATGCCCCCCCCCATATATAAATGTATATTGTAGCCTATGGGTTCTTTTTTTCTTCCATCATTCTTTGTTCTCTTTCTACCCTCTCAACTCTCTTAACAGTGGTTAGGAGAGAAAAAAAGGATGGAGGGGTAAGGAGGACAGCATTGTTAGACTACTTCTTGCTGATTAGGGGCATCCACTCTTGAGGGCAAGTTTGATCTTCACTGCCAAGATATCTAATTTCTTCTTGTTATTTTTTCTTTGCTCATGACTACTTAACAAACTGCAACCAACAGCAACCAACAACCAACCACAACCCCACAACAACAACAACTCCGCCTCTCAGAGCTCTAGCATTTATATATACTCTGATAACTCCCCAGAATTCTAAATGTCACACTCTCGCAGAAAGTATCTGATGTTGAGGAGTCACACTCCTACAGAGAACAAGGCAAGTCATGGTCAACTGCAGTGGACAACCTGAAGTAGCCCTATATATCATACCTGAGATTAAAAAGAAAACATATTATCACAGTCTTCTATGTTTTCATAGAAATCAAAATTCTCACTGCAGTATATATAATAGTCCATGCTGGTGCTTTTGGACCAGGGGAGAACTTCTAGGTTTATTATAGCTTTTATCATGTCTTTACTAGGAATTTTGTCTCAGTCAGTGATGAGCATGTTTCCTTTAACTACAATGTATTTACATATTACCTATCATACATATAGTTTCAGGAACACTGAACCAAATTCTTTTTTTTTTTTTTTAGATATTTTCTTTATTTACATTTCAAATGCTATCCCGAAAGTTCCCTATACCCTCCCCCAACCCTGCTCCCCCACCCGCCCACTCCCACATTTCTTAAGAGGAGCCAATCTATCAGCTGAAGGATTGTTGTGTGCAATTCCTTGCCTTTCCATGTTTAGGCAAAACACCATTTTCAAATGGAAATATGTATTTTAGTATTTTGATTTTGTGTTATTCTAGCAGATGGTCAGTTCACCTTTGTTACTATGTGAATCAATTGTTGAGTGATATTTAAATATATGAATCTACCACAGTTTGTGTGGTATCAAAATATTAATATGCCTACTTTTGTGAATGTGCATTGTAGTTTTTTTAGGGGGAACTCAGAGGTTGCTGCATTACATCATAGGTGTATGAGAAACTGCCAAGTGCCTCCAAACTGCCCTGACCATCTTGTCTTCAAACTGCAGAGCTGCAGTTTGCCCCACCTCATTGGAAAGCAATGTTCAATGACATGATTACTCTCCCCCCCCCCCCCCCCCACACACACACACTAATGGAGATAGAAGGTGAACATTTTTGATGGCTTTTAGGGTTTGTTTTAGGGTTTGTTTTTTGTTTTTTGTTTTGGTTTTTTGTTTTTTTTGAGGCAGGGTTTCTTGTGTAGCCCTGGCTATCCTGGAACTCACTCTGTAGACCAGGCTGGCCTCGAACTCAGAAATCCACCTGTCTCTGACTCCCAAGTACTGGGATTAAAGGCATGCACCACCATGCCCGGCTAAGTATTTTATATATATATATATATATATATATATATATATATATATATATATACTCAGCATATTTTCTTTATGAAAGATAAGATTTACTCTTAGCCTGCATGTGCTCTTTTAATTTTTTAAATTTCTTAATTTTGCCATATAAAGCATCATATATGCCCTTAGCCAAGTTATAATAGATAATTTTCTAGAATATGGATTTTGTATCACATTTGGAAAGCAGTACCTGATACATGGATGATTCACCCATGTCCCCTCTACGCTTTGGACAGTTTCATTTTTAAATTCATTTTTCATGCACTTTGAGTTTATTCTAGCATATTGCATGAAGAATAGATCTATTATTATCATTTTCCAGATGGCTGAACAATTACTCAACCAGTACTTAAGAGTATATCTTGGCCCTAGCGGTTTGAGATGTCACCTTGATCATGTGCTACATTCCCAGAAGTTGTTGGCTCTATTTTGAGCCTCCTTATTCTGCTTCCTCTGTGTAGTCACACACCAGCACCCACACCGCTTTAGGTTAAAGGAGACATTGTGTCATATTTCAATACCACAGAGAGCTATATTTTCCCTAGCGCTCTTTTTGCTGCTTATAAAGTGAATATATATATATATATATATATATATATATATATATATATATATATGTGTGTGTGTGTGTGTGTGTGTGTGTGTGTGTGTGTGTGTGTGTGTGTGTGTGTGTGTGTGTGTGTGTGTGTGTGTGTGTGTGTCTGTGTGTCTGTGTGTGTGTCTGTGTGTCTGTGTGTGTAATTAGTTTATCATTTGAATATAGTTATCTGTTCACCTATCTTTGGAAAACAACATTTTTATGCTTATCACATTAAGCCAACAATTAATTTTGAGAAATCTGAGATTTCAATATTTAAGACTTTAGAAACAATTACAAAAATATTTAACTCATGCTTCTCCTAATGTATATCTTTTGTTTGTTTGTTTGTTGTTGTTTTTTGAGACAGGGTTTTTATGTGTAGCCTTGGTTTTCCTGGAACTCACTTTGTAGACCAGGCTGTCCTTGAACTCAGAAATCCACCTGCCTCTGCCTCCCAAGTGCTGGGATCAAAGGCATGCGCCACCACCCCCAGCTTTCTTTTTTCTTCATCTTTTTTATTGTATATATATTTTTATTTTCATTTCCCCCTGTCCCCTGCTTCTATGAGGTTGTTCCCCCACCCACCAACCCACACCTGTCTCCTTGTCCTTGCATTTCCCTTCAGAGGGCATCAAGCCTTCACAGTACCAAGGGCTTCTCCTTCCACTAGTGCCTGACAAGGCCAAGCTCTACTGAATATGCAGCTGGAGCCATGGGTCCCTCCATGTGTGCTCTTTGGTTGATGGTTTAGTCTCTGGGAGCTCTGGGGGTCTGGTTGGTTGATATTGTTGTTCTTCCTATGGGGTTACAAACCCCTTCAATTCCTTCAGTCCTTTCTTTAACTCCTCAATTATGAACCCTGAGATCAGTCCAATGGTTGGCTGCAAGCATCTGCCTCTGTATTTGTCAGACTCTGGCAGAGCCTTTCAGGCGAAAGTTATATCAGTTCATATCAGCCTTATTTGTGATAGCCAGAAGCTGGAAACAACCTAGATGTCCCGTGACAGAAGAATGGATACAGAAAATGTAGTTCATTTACATAATGGAGTACTATGCAGCTATTAAGAATGAGGGCATCTGAGTTTTGCAGGCAAATGAATGGAACTAGAAAATATCATCCTGAGTGAGGTAACTCAGACCAAAAAGGACATGCATGGAATGTATATAAAAAAAAAAAGTACAGAATATCCAAGACACAGTCCACAGAACTCAAAGAGGTCAACAAGCTGAAGGGCCCAAGTAAGGATGCCTCAGTCCCACTTGGGAGAGAAAAGAACACAATCACAAGTGAGGAGGGAATGAGGGGTGAGGGACTTGGGAAGGAAAGTGGACTGAAGCCCTGAGGGCCAGCAGAAAGCATGTAAAGAGGCAACCTCAGGAAATAGGAGGTTGGAGGGATCCCCAGAATGCACCAGAGACCTGGGAGGTCAGAGACTTCCAGGACTCATAGGGAGGGACCTTAGATGAAATGACTGACAGTAGGGAGAGGGAACTTATAGAGCCCATCTCCAGCAGGAAGACAGGACATCAAGTGAGGGATGGGGTTGCCATCCCACAGTCACACCTTGGACTCATAATTGTTTCTGTCTGAAAGAATTAAAAGGATGGAAATGGAGAGGAGCCTGAGGAAAAGACAGTTCAGTAACTGGCCCAAAGTGGGATCCAGCTCAAGGGGAGGTCCCAAGGCCTGACACTATCACCAAGGCTATGGAATGCTCACAAAAAGGGACCTAGCATATCTGTACTTCGAAAGACCCAACAAACAGCTGAAAAAGTCAGATGCAGTTATTTGCTCCCAATCAATGGACAGAAGCAGCTGACCCCTGTTGTTGAATTAGGGAAGGCTGAAAGAAGATGAGGAGAAGGGTGATTCTGTAGGAGGACCAGCAGACCCCCAAGATCTTTCAAACACTGAACCACCAAACAGACAGCACACACCAGCTGATATGAGGCTCCCAACACACATATAGGAGAGGACTTCCAGGTCTGTGTTCATTGAAAGATGAAGCACCTAACCCTCAAGAGACTGGAAGCCCCAGTTTAGAGGTCAGGTAGGGTGGGTTGTAGGGACATCCACATGGATATGGGGTGGGGTAGGGAGGAGATGTGGGATGTGGAGCAGTTGGAGGGTGGATGGGGTGGGGCTGGAAATGGAATATAGAGTGTAAAAAATGAATTAAAAGTAAAATTAAATTAAAAAAAGAAAACAAGCTATAAAAATAAATGTAACATTTTCTAAAATAAACGTAAGGGAAATTGTAAAAAAAAATAGCTTTACACATTGTATGGAATAGCGTGAAATTTAAGATGTTTAATTTAAGTTTAAATTTAAGTGGTGATTCAACTGAAGTTTTAAAGTCCATGTAATCAATTAATGAATGTGCCTTGAGAGTAGTCCTATTCAGAGCCTGATATAGCTTTCTCCTAATGTATATCTTTTAAAGTTTTCTAAATTAAAAATCTTTTCATTTAATGAGTATTTGTAAGTTAATTGTATATATTAATTTCTGAGTATGTTTATTGTCATTTGAATCAAGTTTTCTCTTATATACTATTCTTATAAATTATTTATTATATAAAGGATATTTATCTTCACATATAGGGTTTGATAATTGACTAATACTTTTTATTTTTATTTTTTTATTAGATATTTTCTTTATTTACATTTCAAATGCTATCCCGAAAGTTTCCTATACCCTACCCTAGCCCTGCTCCCCCACCTGCCCACTCCCACTTCCTGGCCCTAGCATTCCCCTGTACTGGGGCATATAAAGTTTGTAAGGCCAAGGAGCCTCTCTTCCCACTGATGGCCAACTAGACCATCTTCTGCTACATATGCATCTAGAGACATGAGCTCTGGGGTACTGTTTAGTTCATATTGTTGTTCCACCTAAAGGGTTGTAGACTCCTTCAACTCCTTGGGTAATTTCTCTAGCTCCTCCATTGGGGGCCCTGTGTTCCATCCTATAGATGAATGTGAGCATCCCCGTCTGTATTTGCCACGCACTCGAGATAGTTTTATCAGGGTCCTTTCAGCAAAATCTTGCTGGCATATGCAATAGTGTCTGGATTTGTTGGCTGATTATGGGATGGATCCCTGGGTGGGGGTAGTCTCAAGGATGTTTCATCTTAGCTCTAATCTTTTGTCTCTGTAACTCCTTTCATGGGTTTTTGTTCTCTATTCTAAGAAGGAATGAAGTATGCATACCTTGGTTTCATTCTTCTTGATTTTCTTGTGTTTTGCAAGTTGTATCTTGAGTATTTCTAAGTTTCTGGGCTAATATCCACTTATCAGTGAGTACATATCAAGTGACTTCTTTTGTGATTGAGTTACCTCACTAAGGATGATTTCCTCCAGATACTTCGATTTGCTGAAGAATTTCATAAATTCATTGTTTTTAATAGCTGAGTAGTACTCCATTGTGTAAATGAACCACATTTTCTGTATCCATTCCTCTGTTGAGGAACATCTGGGTTCTTTCCAGCTTCTGGCTATTATAAATAAGGCTGCTATGAACATAGTGGAGCATGTGTTCTTATTACCAGTCGAAACATCTTCTGGGTATATGCCCAGTAGAGATATTGCTGGATCTTTCGGTAGTACTATGTCCAATTATCTGAGGAACTCCAGACTGATTTCCAGAGTGGTCATACCAGCTTGCAATCCCATCAGCAATGGAGGAGTGTTCCTCTTTCTCCACATCCTCGCCAGCATCCGCTGTCATCCGAGTTTTTGATCTTAGCCATTCTGACTGGTGTGAGGTGGAATCTCAGTGTTGTTTTGGTTTGCATTTCCCTGATGATTAAGGATGTTGAACATTTTTTCAGGTACTTCTCTGCCTTTCAGTATTCTACAGTTGAGAATTCTTTGTTGAGCTCTGTGCCCCATTTTTTAATGGGGATATTTGAAATTCTTGAGTCCAGCTTCTTGAGCTCTTTGTATATATTGGATATTAGTCCCCTATCAGATTTAGGATTGGTAAAAATCCTTTCCCAATCTGTTGGTGGCTTTTTTGTCTTATTGACAGTGTCTTTTGCCTTACAGAAGCTTTGCAATCTTATAAGGTCCCATTTGTCAGTTCTTGATCTTACAGGACAAGCCATTGTTGTTCTGTTTAGGAATTTTTCCCCTGTGCCCATACCTTCGAGGGGGTTTCCCACTTTCTCCTCTATAAATTTCAGTGTCTCTGGTTTTATGTGGAGGTCTTTGATCCACTTAGACCTGAACTTTATACAAGGAGATAAGAATGGATCAATTCGAATTCTTCTACATGATAACTGCCAGTTGTGCCAGCACCATTTGTTGAAAATGCTGTCTTTTTTCCACTGGATAGTTTTAGCTCCTTTGTCAAAGATCAAATGACCATAGGTGTGTGGATTCATTTCTAGGTCTTCAATTCTATTCCATTGATCTACCTGTCTGTTGCTGTACCAGTACCATGCAGTTTTTATCACAATTGCTCTGTAGTACAACTTGAGATCAGGCATGGTGATTCCACCAGAGGTTCTTTTATTGTTGAGAATAGTTTTTGCTATCCTAGGTATTTTTGTTATTCCAGATGAATTTGCAAATTGCCCTTTCTAACTCAGTGAAGAATTGAGTTGGTATTTTGATGGGGATTGCATTGAATCTGTAGATTGCTTTTGGCAGGATAGACATTTTGACTATATTAATCCTGCCAATCCATGAGCATGGGAGATCTCTCCATCTTCTGAGATCTTCAATTTCTTTCTTCAGAGACTTGAAGTTCTTATCATACATATCTTTCACTTCCTTAGAGTCACATCAAGGTATTTTATATTGTTTGTGACTATTGTGAAGGGTGTTGTTTCCCTAATTTCTTTCTCAGCCCGTTTATCCTTTGTGTAGAGAAAGGCCATTGATTTGTTTGAGTTAATTTTATATCCAGCTACTGCACTGAAGATGTTTATCAGGTTTATAAGTTCTCTGGTGGAATTTTTAGGCTCACTTATATATATATATACTATCATATCATCTGCAAATAGTGATATTTTGACTTCTTCCTTTCCAATTTGAATCCCCTTGATCTCCTTTTGTTGTTGAATTGCTCTGGCTAGGACTTCAAGTACTATATTGAATAGGTAGGGAGAAAGTGGGCAGCCTTGTCTAGTCCCTGATTTTAGTGGGATTGCTTTGAGTTTCTCTCCATTTAGTTTGATGTTGGCTACTGGTTTGCTGTAGATTGCTTTTATTATGTTTAGGTATGTGCCTTGAATTCCTGATCTTTCTAAGACTTTTATCATGAATGGGTATTGGATTTTGTCAAATGCTTTCTCAGCATCTAAGGAGATGATCATGTGGTTTTTATCTTTGAGTTTGTTTATATAGTGTATTAAGTTGATGGATATCCATATATTAATCCATCCCTGCATCCCTGGGATGAAACCTACTTGGTCATTGTACTGGCTGGTTTTGAGTGTCAACTTGACACAGGCCTGAGTTATCACAAAGAAAGGAGGTTCAGTTGAGGCAATGCCTCCATGAGATCCAACTGTAAGGCATTTTCTTAATTAGTGATCAAGGGGGAAAGGCCCCTGTGGGTGAAAGAAGTTTTTAAATGAAGCCCACAGACTTTGAATTTTAAAGTACTTTGAATTTTAAAAGATACTGGAACTTTTTGTATGTAAAGACTGTGGGACTTTTAAGTTATTTTAGATCTTGGGGATGAGTAAGAACTAAGGGTTGAGGCTTACTAGTGATGTACTTGTGTGTCAAGTTGACAACGGGTCAATTGTACTGGCTAGTTTTTGTGTCAACTTGACACAGCTGGGTTATCACAGAGAAAGGAGCTTCAGTTGTGGAAATGCCTCCATGAGATCTAGCTGTGAGGCATTTTCTCAATTAGTGATCAAGGGCCCCTTGTGGGTGGGACCATCTCTGGGCTGGCAGTCTTGGGCTCTATAAGAGAGCAGGCTGAGCAAGCCAGGGTAAGCAAGCCAGTCAGGAACACCCCTCCATGGCTTCTGCATCAGCTCCTGCTTCCTGACCTGCTTGAGTTCCAGTCCTGACTTCCTTTGGTGATGAACAGCTGCATGGAAGTGTAAGCCAAATATTCCCTTTCCTCCCTAACTTGCTTCTTGGTCATGACGTTTGTGCAGGAATAGAAACCCTGACTAAGACAGTCATGATCGATGATCATTTTGATGTGTTCTTGGATTCAGTTTGTGAGGATTTTATTGAGTATTTTTGCTTCAATATTCATGAGAGAAATTGGTCTGAAGTTCTCTTTCTTTGTTGGATCTTTGTGTGGTTTAGGTATCAGAGTAATTGTGGCTTCATAGAATGAATTGGGTAGAGTACCTTCTGTTTCTATTTTGTGGAATAGTTTGAGGAGAGTTGGAATTAGGTCTTCTTTGAAGGTCTGATAGAACTCTGCACTAAACCCATCTGTCCTGGGCTTTTTTTGGTTGGGAGACTATTGACGACTGCTTCTATTTCTTTAGAGGAAATGGGACTGTTTAGATTGTTAATTTGATCCTGATTTAACTTTGACTAATACTTTTTTATTTTCATAGTTTACCATTGATTCACTAGGCATTTTTGGATATACATGGAGTTTGAAAACATACTTTTATTTCTTTTTTTTTTTTATATCTAATTACATTGGTTCACACCTGCGGTTCAATGTTAGTGTAAGAGTTTAAAGTATATTAGGCTTAACTGCCTTCTTGGTTTTAGCAAGACTATTAATGATTTTTTCTAAGAATAAATGAAGGTGTGTATGTGTGCATGCATGCATGCATGCATGTGTGTATGTGCATGTGTGTGAGAGAGTGTGTGTCTATCTGTCTGTCTATTGGTCTGTATCTACTCCTATAAAGGGTTATTAGAAGAGGGTGTTGAATCTTTTGAAAGCCTTTTCACATCTAATTGAGTGTTTCATTTCATAGACTGCCTTATATCCATTCTGGATTCTTGTTAGTCAGCTATTTTACTTATAGTTTATTTAACATTGGTCATAAGTTCTTTTTCAGTTTTTTGCACAGTCATTTTTCTAAACCATTGTCTCTTTCCTGAGTGGGTATTAAATGTCAAGTGGTATCCGGATTCTGTTGTGTCACTGAAGGATGTTAAATTCTATTCTATCCGACAGTAATGCTGCTGCGTATCATCTTGATCTTCCACGAGCTTGGCTTCCAGTTTTTCTCCCAGCCAAGAACTATTGCTTCATCGTGAACATAGATGTTACACAAATTGAATGAGAACTTTACCCAGTACCTCTGACTTCTAATGATGTTGTTGAAATCTTTCATCATCCTTTTTTACTGTCTCTGTATATTTATGTCTCTGTCTCTATTGCTCTCCTTTTCACTCATAATCTTAACATTCCAATATGCAGCTAAGAATCATGCATTTGATGGCAATTTTTTGCATATTTTTTGGACTTTGTATGACCATTCTTTGAGGAACTTTCTCCTAGAATGATGTTTCAGTGACCACAGATTTGAACCCGAGCCTTCATATTCTCGTGAGTTCAAACCCTTCATCAGAAAGAATGGATAGCATCTTTAAACAAATAGCCATAGATTTGTGGGCTTTTCTCAGTAGATGAAGCATTTCCCCTCCTGGTCTACTGTTGTTGCCAAAGCTTCCATGCAGGGGCCGAGTACTATCCTCTGAACATTTATAGTTATGGTGGGAAGTTTAGTGTTGCTCAAATGACTCTGCCACAAATGAATGTGAGTGGAATTAATTCCAAATCTAGTGGCATTGGAGAGTGTTGGTGATTGAATAATTTGACTGTTTTGAGTGAAATGGTTGGGAGTTGCTGGCCTGACCACAGTCTCTCATAATCCTGTGGTGACTACTCTGGCTTGGGTGAGCATGTCTGCTGTGTATATGCTGTATACACAGCTAGGGGCAAACAAGCACCATCTCTTTTCATTTCTAAGGGATGGAAGACACTTGATATGGAAACCCCAAATTAGCTTCTAAATGTTGCATTCTGCTTGATAGGAAACCTTACCTTTAACAGTAATGTAAGATATTCCTTACAGTCATACATTTAATTTTGATCATTTGAAATATATGTGGTAAATCTGTAAGAGAGTATTTGTTTTATAAAGGGTTATTTGCTTGCACTCCAGATGATGAAGGTCATTGGTCACAGAGAAAAGAAGGCAGACTTTTTGAGGCTTTATTATTATATATTATTATTTCAGACGGAAATGGCGACATTAGTTTTGGCAGTTGTCTTCAGCAGTGTTCCCTATCAGAGTGCAGAGATACCGTCATCTGTAGCTTCATCGAGTTATAAAATGTTCAGTGTGAGTCACATAATAGGGAGATCACAAAGGCGCATTCTATTTTGAGAGTACTCAGTATATGAGAATTTAGCTACTGGTTGTTAATGTCAAAGATGACTACTCAACGTGAGAGGCATTGTGCCCTTAAAGCCGCCTCTGGATAATTGGCCTTCAGATATATTGAAATAAAATGGAACCTAAAGTAATTTTATTTTCCAATTTCCTATCTATCCAGGGGATCAAGGAAGTACCTGTATTTGTGATATGTGTAATAATTAGCCTTTTCTTAATAGGCAATCTTGTCCAGGAGAAGAGATGACTTGATGTCCTCACTGGGTAAGGGCCATGCTTCAAGCCTGCAAATATACAGATGCATCCTTATTAGGCTTGCTTATAGTTGTTATGAATGGGCTTTTGGTAATTCATGATCTTCTTTGTAAACCCCAAGTTGGTTTTTTTTTCCACATGCCAGTTAAAATTTCATCAGTGAAAGCATTCTTAAATGTGGGCCTAAATTCGATCATAGGTTATCACCAGTAACTGATATTTTATTGAGTGATATTTTAAAGAAACTCACTATTAGCATGTAAAAACTAAATCAGGAATTGAGATAAATAGTTGGAAGGAAAAAGATGGTGAAACCAAAGCAGTAGCTGGGTGTCAGACTTAAAGCTAATTCTTGTAGAAATATAGAAGAAATAATATTTAAGGGAATTGAAGAAATAACGTTAAAGACTATCTAATCAGATTAGGTAACCGAAAGGGGACAGCAAAGGATGAGGCAATTTGGGTAGAAAAGAATGGTTGTTGAATAAGAAGTACCATAGAAAAGAGAAAACACAATTTGAGATAAAGGATTAGGGTTTAGGGATGTAGTGGAGCATAGAAATGGCTATTTGGCATTCTCTGGAAGTGATAAATGAAGTGTTCAGATGTATAAGGCAGGGCTCGGCATCCTCTGCAAAAAAGCAGAGGATGCTGTGGTAATTTTGTGGCACAAATTTATAGAAACATTTTGTCTTAAAATGTTTCAGTGTGACAGGAGTCCCTTTCAGTATTAGAAGTTGGCCTTTTATCCTTGGCAGTTTGCACCTCATGTCTATTAACCATAGTATAGCCTTTGAAATTTCAAAAGGCAAAAGAATTCCTTGGGTTTTTCTGTACTGTGTGCTTATTATCATTCTGTAGAAACACACAGAAACAAAGATGTGAAACAGGGCTAATGAGACCTTAATTGATTCACAGTCTCCAGTGATTTGCCCAAATAGTTACAATGCTTTTTAATCAGTTGTTATATTTAGAACATAAACTTTTTATCTCTCAATATGCCAATATTTGGGGGGGGGGAATTGATGAATTGTAAACCAGAGGAATAAGTGCTCTAAGTTTTTAAGAAGAGTATTTTCCACGTTCCACATAACAGAACTTTGACCATTACTTCTGGTGTTTCCCTTGTTAGTTTACCAATGCAAGTCTAGAAATCATCCCCAGGCTCTCATAGGTAAGGAGTCATCCCACTCGTGAGTAGCTTGCTGGAATGTTCCATTTCTCAGATGTAAGCTAAAGTCTTCCTGTAGCAATTTCATGTTATTTGCCCACCTTACTTCCATGCATTGGATGGAAGTGAGGCAGTTACTAGGGCAGTTTCAAATTCTTGCCTTCTTTACCATATGGAAGAAGAGGAGGAGGAAGGTGACCCTATAGAAAGACCAGTAGTCTCAACTAATCTGGACCCCTGAGATCTCTCAGACACTGAGCAACCAACCAGGCAACATACACTAGCTGGTCCAAGGCCCCTGACACATATACAGTAGAGGACTGCCTTGTCTGGCCTCAGTGGGATAAGATGCCTAACCCTCCTTGAGGCCCCAGGGAGTGAGGAGGTCTGGCAGGGGGCTGGGAGGACCATCCTATAGTCTTTAAGATGCCTATCTCTTTGTTCCTGATTCTCTGAGAATGAGAAATCAGAAATCTATTCTGTGTTCTTTCTACTATAAAACACCAAGAATCTAATTCCTTGCTATTAGGAAAGTATTGGAAGGCATAAATTCTCACATTCAGAGATACTGCGGTCATCAGCAGCATAATAACCAGTAGAGAGGCTGCATCCAATAAACATACTCATTATCCTTCATTTCATGTAAATAAGCAGCTCAGGAATTTGAATTTTAACGTTGCCACTTATGAGCATATCTATACAATGATTATACCAATGTTTTCCTCTCACTAAAGCAGGTCTCTAAAAAACAATTTTTTTTTTGTTACCTAATTGCATTTCTCTGTGTTCTTGAAAGTGATTGAACTATGCAACCATATAACATCTCAAGTTAGTTTTCAGTGAGTTCAGGCTCCAGGACGATGAGTGTATGGTCTGACAGACTTGAGCTACCTACACAGAGGCAGCAGGCCCAGGCTTGCGGAGGATGGTTTTGGGTGCTGTGCTGGAAACATGATTCAGCTGGTACCAGACTGAGGTTTCTAGTGTGTTGTCTTTTTCCATTATCTTGCTAAATTTGGCCCTCTTCCCCCTCCCCTCATATTTTCTAATCTGTCAAGTTACATCCCACAGTTTCTTCAAAACAGAAGATGTTCCTTCCAAGGAATTTTCTGTATATTTCTATGGAGGTTTATGCAGGCTAGTGTTTGAGTTGTTGGGTGCCCTTTACCCACCAGGTCAATTGAGAATGACCCCTTAATAAAATCAAAGAACCACAAAACACATTTTCATCCTGTAATAGGCAGAGAATTACTCTCCCCCCCCCCAATTTTGGGACTATATATGTAACTCCTTTTAGAAGACACTATAGAAATCAAGGGTTTGAGGGTTGATTCTGGGAGTTAAGGTATTATCATGAGATGTATTGGCTCATCTTCATCACTTCAATCGTCTTATGTACCCCTGACAATAGCTTCATCCTATCTTTTTGCCATCTTCTCTTTACCAAATTTATCTGACTTGTAGGGTGTATAAATTAGTGGTCCTTAAGTGACCCCTTTGATACTGTTGCTGTATCCTGAAGGCCTGCCTCGGCTCTGTGACATTGAGATACTCCATACTCCAATTCTTTTTTTTTTTTTTTTTTTTTTTGGTTTTTTGAGACAGGGTTTCTCTGTGTAGCCCTGGTTGTCCTGGAACTCAGTCTGTAGACCAGGCTGGCCTCGAACTCAGAAATCTGCCTGCCTCTGCCTCCCGAGTGCTGGGACTAAAGGTGTGTGCCACCACTGCCTGGCCTAATTCTTCTTGATGAATTAAAATATCAAGGAGTCATTGGATAATTAAAACCATCTTAGTCTGGTATCTGCTGTACTTGGTATTGCACTAGATAGGCTACAAATTACAAACAATTACAAACAATTATGTTGTCTATTCACTTCTCTAGGTGCTAATTCCAGATACAAAATAAACAGAAAATGAGAATGAGCCATTGAGGTGGTTGGTAATTAAATAGAACCACATTGATACCATAAGGTTGTTGCTATTCTGTGTGTTTGTGTGCTACAAAGCTGACCAATTCAGTTCACTCTTCTTTCATAGGTGCCACTGTATAGCTGGATATATTCCACAGCCTCCTGGTACTTGACATGAAGTTTCTCCCAAGGCACATATGTTTTTATATTCAATACCTTGGTAGTGGAGATGCTGGGGGAACTTTTGTGAGTTTAGGCCTAGCTAGAAGAAGTAGGTCTCTGAGGTGCAGGCCTTCATGTTTAATGTCTGCTTTCAGCTCCCCTTTGATCTATTTGCTTCTTATCTTGATGATAATGTGTTAACTTGATCTTCCTGTTGCCATAGTGACAAGTCACTCCCGCATCCCTCCCTCCTCTGCTGTGACTGACGGTTGTACCTTCTCAAACTGTAAACCGAAATAAACTGTCCTTCTCCTAAGCTGGCTCTTACTGGGTATTTGATCTGAATGATGAAAAAAAAATCAATGCACATACAGAATGAGAATCTTAATACTCTGTTTTTCCTTAAACATACACAATGCACATAAAGTTTATGCATAAATTTATTTATTAGGCACTATAAAATATTAGCAAACATTGACAAAATAGTATGCCTTAGTAAATAACAATAAAAGTAAGATAAATGCAGTCTTTCTTGTTAAGTAGTGAATCAGCCAGGTAGTTGGAACTGTGGATGATGGGGACGATGATGGTATCATATTTTTTGTTGCTTCTCTCCATTCATATTTTTAATTGTGACAGTTCTGGTATTACCTTTTATCTTAGTTAGGGTTTTCATTGCTGTGAAGAGACACCATAACCAAGGCAATTCTTATAAAGAACAGAATTTAATTGGGGCTGGCTTATGGGTTCAGAGGTTCAGTCCATTATCAAAGCAGGAACATGGTAGCATCTAGGCAGGCATGGCACTGGAGGAGCTGAGAGCTCTATATCTTGTTTTGAAGGCAAACAAGAGAAAACTATATTCAGTCAGCTAGGAGGAAGGTCTCAAAGTCCACCCCCCCCCCCAGTGACATACTTCCTCTAAGGCCACACTCACTCTAACAAAGCCAAACCTCCTAATAGTGCCACTCCCTGGGCCAAGCATATTCAAATCACCACACCTCTCTTCCACAGAAAAAGAGAAGAGTTCAGAAGTCAAAATCCCTGACTAAATAACACAGTTGAGTTTTCAGTCACTCCTGCTTATGTTCTTCACTGATATTATGGTTGTCAGTATGTCTATGGAAGGCCTTGGCCTCTTGGTCTCAGGTATATAAATACATTTCTTTCTGCAATGGCCTTGAAGATATCAGTTAAAAAAAGTTAGACCCATAATGCAACACAAGAGGCAATAAAAGAACAAATCAGTTGAATGATCATTTATGTTTCAAAAGCAACATGGTACATGTCATTATAAATATATTTTTCTTGTGAATTATAATGATTTTAATTTATTGTTTTAATAAGATAGGGTGCGTAATTGTGCCAACCCCCCCCCCCACACACACACAAAAAAAAGCCAAAGTACCAAATGATTTGTGGGAAGCACAGCATGAGAGACAGATCTTGGAATAAAACTCAGAATTTCAGGCCTCCATCCATCAAGTTTCTTTTGTTTTATTTCTTCAGAATTAAGAGATACTTTTAAAAGAGAGGGAGAGGAAAACTTTTGTGTGCTGTCTGAATATATTTCTTAATAATAATTTTAATTTAATACTTTTAAAATCTGTAACAATGCTTTTCAAAGGAGTGTTGAACAAGAATTTAATGTGAATTGCTTGCACATAGATACTTGAATTATATTTATTTTTTTAAATTTTCATACTATTTTAAATGTCTTTAATTAGTCAGTCATAGTCTGCTCCAATAATGCCCATGGAAGAACTCAAATGTGCTTGCATGGCATGCTGTGGCACTCACTTAGTCACAGGACAGGTGGCCTGCAGATCTTGGATCTCAGTTAATTAGTTCAAACATTTGCCTCCTTGGGCCAGAGTTTCAGAATGCATGCTTCATTCACATGCTAGCTTCTCAATCTTTATAAACTGTCCTGGAGAGAAGGAGGAAGGTGAGGAGAGGATGAGGAAGAAGCCTAGGGGATCATAGGAGGATGCATGATGGGTAAAGGAGGACAGGGGGTGATCAACGAGGGTAAGTTGAGTTTCCTGGTCTGCAGCAAGTGTTAAAGAGGAACCAGAGGCTCTCCAGGGTGCCTTGAAGATCCTCTTCTTGTTCCCTCTGAAAGCTTATCTACTCTCTGTTTAACCAGTGCTGTGTGTCATCCTTCTGTGTCTTTCTGACAACCAGGGTCAGTCTAGCTGCCAGATGAATCCAGCCCATCAGAGCTGTGCAGTGGTCATCTCAGCTTTAGGGTAGGCCATTAACACACCTAGTCACACTGGGTGACTTTATTTCAAGTGCTATTCGTGGCTAAGACTCACGATGTCATCCTGCCTACTCCCTTTTGGAAATAGGCAGGGTATAATCATTAATACATCACAACAGATTTTAAAACATTGATAGAGGCTCTCAGGAAGATATTAGGAGGCGGAGATTGCTTCTGAAGCAAAGCTGTCTTCTGAAAGGAAGTCACAGGAGGCTGAGGGACACAAAGGTCTGAGGGCACCCAAGAATAGCATGAGTTTTGTTCTTGATGTTCAGAGTTTAAAACCGTAGTGGTTTACTTAAACTTTCCAAAGGACCAGCATTTTTTCTGTGTTCTTTTGGGGTTAAGAATGGAGACGATTTGTGCTATATTGCCCCATTGTTCACAGTGATAATTCTGTGGTTTGTATCTATTCAGTGTCATTGATCTTAAAGGCACTCATGTGGCACATTGAACATATAAACCCATTGCAGATTCCTGGAAAACCACTACCTTCTTTCTGAAGAGACTTACCTGGGAATTATAGGGCATAGATGATCATTCTACTCTGGGATGTTCCTTAGACATTTCCACAAATACTAGCACAAAGGTATTAGCTAAATGTTCAGTGTTCTCTACCTCTTTGATGGTTTCTTTGTTGTCTTTGTATCTGAACAAGGTCTTGGTTTGCTATAAAGTCTTTACTGTCTTTTCAATAGAAACAAAGACAGTAAGTCTTTGATCCTAAGAAGGTAGATTCTATGGCTCAAAGAGAATTGAGATATAACATACCTCCAAATACAAACCTTCCAACTTTTGTAAGGTATAGCCTGTTTGTTTATTAGTCTGGATCAAACTTGGAAGAATTTTCTAGAAGAAGTTAGACCATGCAAATAGCACACATGATAGGTCACTGCATGTAGTTTCCTCTAGAAACATTGTCTTAATTTCATCTTGACAGTTGGGCTATTATCTATGAATATTCAACTGGAAGGAGTAAAGTGTTACTAACCTTGAGTTTCATCTGGGTCAGAGGAAGGTCTGAGATGGGACCTTTACATTACCAAGGCATTGAAGTTATGATGGCAAGGGTTCTTTTGGAACCAGGGTCACTCCAGCTGGATCCTACTCCCCTTGTGTCTTAGTTAGGGTTCTATTGCTGTAAAGAGACACCATGGCCATGGCATCTCTTATAAAGGACAACATTTAATTGGGACCAGCTTGCTGTTCCAGAGGTTTAGTCTATTATTGTTATGGCAGGAATCTTGCAGACATGGTTCTGGAAAAGGAGCTGAGAGTTCTACATCCGTATACAAAGACAGCAGGCAGAAAACTAGCTTGAGCTTCTGAGACGTCAAGCTCTCCAACCTCCCAGTGACACACTTCCCCCAACAAAGCTTCAGCAGTGCCTCCTTACGCTGCCACTTCCTGTGGACCAAGTATTCAAACACATGAGTCTGTAGGGGCCATTCCTAGTCAAACCACCACACCTTCACCTTCTCTACCATTAAAGGAGGCTCTAGGCTTCTTTTAAGTGTATCAGGGACAGTAACTGTCTATCAGTGAAAGAAAATATTAGATTATCAAAACAGCAATTATCTGTGTAATACAAAGAACAGCTGCTATGCAGTCCTGGCTAACCTCTCAGCCACTTGAAAACAATCAGGTCCCTTATATGTAAAATCGAAGCATTAATATGCAATGGTCTGTGATGTTTTGCTCAGGGTCTCATGATTCTTGGTTTCTTCTGAACTATTCTCAATGTGTTGTTATGGTTCTTAGGACTAAACAAACATAGGGTCTGGGTCATAGTAGTGCAATAATTTGTTAGCTTACTACTATATAAGATCTTCGTGCCAGGTGGTGGTGGCGGCAGCACACACCTTTAATCCCAGCACTTGGGAGACAGAGGCAGGTGGATTTCTGAGTTCGAGGCCAGCTTGGTCTACAAAGTGAGTTCCAGGATAGCCAGGGCTATACAGAGAAACCCTGTCTCAAACAAAACAAAACAAAACAAAAAACCAACAACAACAACAACAAAAAAAACCCTTTGAAACAGTCACCAAACACTGGATCAACAATATGATGATATTAGACTCAGTTCCTATGTTTAAAGTTGTCTAGCATATGAAATCAAGTTGCTTTGTTCCTCATTGGGACAAATGATACTGGAGGGAATAAGTATGTTGGATACATTGAAATGATTTTGGTGTTATTGGAATCAACTCTTAAGATGGAATTTCTGCTATAATGAAATGCCTTCTGAGGGACAGTTCTAGATTATACACAGCTACCACAAAGCCACATAAAATTTCCAGGTGAGGTCTGTTAATGATTAGTGACATAGTTTTCATAGAAAGAATATAATAGAAAAATCATTATCATTATAAATAGAATTTTAAAAATTGTGTAGTAAATCTATCATCTGTCTCTGTCTCTCTGTCTCTCTCTGTCTCTTCTCTCTCTCTCTCTCTCTCTCTCTCTCTGTGTGTGTGTGTCTCCTTGTCTCTCTCTGTCTCTGTCTCTCTTTCTTTGTGTATGAATACATGTTTGCACATGTGGAAAGAGAAATAGGTGGTCAGTGTATTTGGAAGAAAACAGAAAAGATTTATAGACTCATTTATTGCTTTGATTAGTTTTCATTGCCATAGAGATTCTCATTATCTACAAATTTATATATGAAAGGCAGTTTTTCTATGCATCCTAGCCTCTCTTGCCTCTGAGTAAAAGTGGATTTATAATTCAAAATCTGTATCCCTAGAATTGACACTTGGGCTTCAAATGTCCCACCTGTGAAAGAGGGTGATGCTATCTTCACAATATATGCATAAGGATTTCATTAAACAAATGTGTGAGAAAATGTTACATACTATATCTTTTGTCAGAGATGATATATAATAATAAGCCACAGTTGCCTAAAGACATGTCAGCACCCTTCTTGCTTAACATATTGGCTTAATACATAGAAGTTGGCTTCTGTTGAATTGGTCCTGTTATGTGGCCATCTGTTTTAATATTTTCTGCTAGAGAAGATCTACAGATTGGCTTTGGTTGCAAACAATATTGAAGAATTTCAGCTACTTCTTTTTCAAGAGTCTCTCATTTTTAAGGCTATTTTCATTTATATAATTTTCAAAGATTTTTCCAAATTAACTTTTATAATAGTGCATATAAGGCATAACAGCAACAAATGTATCTGTAGATTAAGACCCAATGTAGGTGAACACATTCTGCCTCCAAAGTATCAAGTAAGTATATTCCATAAGAAAGAGAAAGCCCACTATTTCCACCTGGCCATGAGCAGTGGACTCAAGTGAACCTCTGTACTGCACTGTTGTAGATAAGGAAGCTTTGGTGTGACTCTGCCTATCTAGGGTAGCATAAGCCAAGGAGATTTAGAGGGAGCCTCTGATGCAAGTCACTTGCCAGATCAAGAAGCAAAGTTCAGTAAGACCTAGGGCTCTTTAGGAACAAAGTCTGTGTCTTCTTCCCTCCTTTAGCCCTTTCTCCTGTAACTCCCCTCCCCTCCTATCTTACTCCTTCTCCTCTCTCTCTCTTCTCCCCTTCCTTCCTTCCTTCCTTCCTTCCTTCCTTCCTTCCTTCCTTCCTTCCTTCCTTTCTTTCTTCCTCTCCTCTCTCCCTTCCCTCTCATTTCCTCCCTTCCTCCCTCCCTTCCTCCCTCCCTCCCTTCCTTCCTTCCTTCCTTCCTTCCTTCCTTCCTTCCTTCCTTTCTTCCTCTCCTCTCTCCCTTCCCTCTCATTTCCTCCCTCCCTCCCTCCCTCCCTCCCTCCCTCCTTCCTTTCTTTATCCTCTTCTTTTAATTCTCTTGGTTTCCTTCACATTATCTTTTCTATAACTTTGATGAGTCATCTTCATTTCATATCCTTATCCAATGTCTATTGATTAGTCATATTGACTATGATTTAGCAAGGGCTTTTCTCAGTCTCTCAGATTCTAAATCAGTCTCTTTATTTTGAATACCTATAACCACCTGACTATAATCTTGTGGGTTTTGGTTTGAATTCTCAGGTCAGTCACATGTGTTCTATTGGTGGGTAGGGATGGATGGCATCAGCTGTCCATTCCTGACCCACTGGCAGTTTTATTGGGAAAGAGGCATGTAATCGCTGTACCTCTACAGTATAATTCCTACTCAATGGCAAAATTGCCTAATATTCAGATAAAAATCCTCATCTGAAAAAAAGAAAGCAAATGAAAATTCTTTCACTGGACAATGAAGGGAACACGTAAAATAACATACATGAGATCATAGGATAAAGTGTGGCAAGGAAGCAAAAGGAGAAGGGGACTTCTGATTCTGAGGGATTGGATACACTTAGCAACTGGTACTTTTGAGGGTAGAGCTGCTTCTTATAAAAATCCAATCTGACAAAGGTGGAGGACTCTGACTGTAATCACGTTGTAGACCAGAAGGCTTGATGAACAGAAACCACCAGGTTTAAGAAAACAAAACCAGGCCAGAGGAAATGAGAACGGCACTGGAGAAAAGATGGAGCTGTTCTATCTTCCCAAATGTTGAGCTATTTAATATATCAGCAGATCTTGACATTTACAATGTATCACCTTTTTTATTACAAAGGGCAAAATGACTTAGAGATATTGCAAAGAGGGACAGTGGCTGATCTTTTGTGAGCAAACACACTCCAGAGCTGATCTCTTACCTTAGCTCACTATCACCTGGTTTGATCCAGTCCGTGCAATGACATGTGTCGTTTGCATAAAAAATAGAATTCAGCATTCACCTTGCAAATGGAGTCTGGGGGAGGATTGTTTAAATGTGCAGTGTATCACACCAGAAACAGTCCCTTTTCATACAATGTTCTTTTCTATGACGTTCTGGACTTAATTTTTATCCAGTATGGCTAATTTTCAATGGTCTCTATTGACACCAGGAGATATAAGTTAGAAAAGGCCTAGTGACTCATTCTTGCTCCTATAATGCTGTTCATGAGACAGGATTTGACATTTCATCCCAACCTCCCCCCTCACACAGCACATCCTGGCACAGTCTAACTTAGCTGTTTCCTGAGGCAATATGACTGTCGATGCCATTTTTGGTCTAAAACATCAGGTTGTAAGCTGCCTATGGAAATTTTTAATGAGTTTTAACTTAAGGGTATTTTCTGATGCCTTCTAAGAACACTTTGGATGCCTCTATTTTATGTTATCATCATCTGTTGGATGAGCCATTTGAGAGATTTGTCTATCACCGAATTATCTTCTAACTCTTCAAGCTAACATCCCAGTGACATAGCCATGACATCTTTCTGGATTTGCAAGATGTTTTATGCTCAAACGAATAGTTGATTTTAATAATTAAGATCTGCAGAGATTTGAGAACCTAACATGCATGGGATGGAATATCAAATCTTATTAAATAGAATTGTATGCCTCTATCCTCCTCATCACAAAAACCTGAGATGTTTGTTGTATTAACCATTCCTAGGGAGACTCATGTCACAAAGAACATGGAGGCTTGCAAAGTCAAAAACATAAGTCAAGGGCTACTGTTAGACCACATCACAGACAGCTTAACTCTGTCTGGGTCAGGAGATGAATTGTTGAGGAGGAGAGAGAAACACAGGAAAGGATTTTATGTGGATGTTAGATTGAATGTATCCTTTGGCATATTCTTTTCAAGATGCACTGGAATCTTCCAAAAGAGTTTTAAAGTAAGTGAGTTACTGTGCATATTCAGAGATATTAAGATGTATATTGTAACTATGCTCATGTATGTGAATGAGGCTGAATTCTCTTTTGGGGGAGATGTGGAGGATAAAGGGATGGGGGAATGAAAAAATAAGACAGAAAGACAGACTGGCTTCAGCATTTGCACACTAGATGAAGTAGCTAATGCTATCAAGAGAGAGGGTGCCAGAGAGAGTCCACAAAGCAGGAACAACAACGAGACAAGGACAGTTGTTGGGTTTTTCTTTTTCTTGTCTGCTCTCTAAGCAGGATTAATACTTGCTTATTGCCACACTAAATGTTGTTCAGGTCCCTTCTCGGAGACCCTCTTGATACTCAATATTTCAAAGGAATTAATTCACAAGCATCTCCATAGCCAGACTGTCTTGCTATTACTCTTCAGTAATAACAGAGAAACAGATTTAGAAAGACAGAACCAATAAAATATGAGCAGATGTGTAGGAAGTGATTGTTTCTCAAAAGAAAACTCATGTGTGTGTGTGCTTTTTAACTAGAAATTGGTACTATGTTGTAACACCAGAAGTTTAGAAAGCAAATCTAGAACTTGCTTTCCTCACTTTTCATATTTTAGAAGAATATATGCACTAACTAGAACCGTGACCCAAATAGTCACTGCTTTATAATCAGTTCCACTCCTCCTTTCTGAGCCTTGATCAGAAAATGTTTTCAGCTAATTCTTAGCATGAGCTAATTACGCTGGCCCACTCCTTATAATAACAAGGTACAAAGATCTCACTTCATCTCATATTAGAATTTTGTAATTTCTACTTTTCAGGCATTTGAAAAACTAAACTCGATGGTCCCGGAGTTTCTATCTTTCCCTCTCCAACTATGCTTCCATGTGATACAGTAATAGTCCTGCTCTCTTTGTGTCTGAGATCTGGCTGCCTGTTGCCCAAACAATGGGATTGCTGGAACTAAGGCGAGTGGTTTTGTTTTTTTAAATAATAATATTGATTTAATATGAGCTTGTGAAGTCTACTTAGAGAAGCTGGTAAACTGGGCCTCATGGGTATATCCATGTAGACATCTACAAAATGTTAGTGTTAGAAGGAGGGAAAGAAGATGCTTAAAAGTTGTGAACAGGTATCATCCAGTCTACTTCAGGTCTGACTATGACAAAACAGCCAAATCATGAACTCATTCTTCTCGAATTCAGACATCCATTTTCTCCCGACTTTGGATGTAGATGCCTCTGGTCCTTGGGTCTTTCATTTTGATTTAGACTTTGGCTCCACTGGCCGTGGGGACTTCGGGTTTACATGGAAACAATAGCACTGGCTTTCTGGACAGCTCATCAGGGGACTTTTCTGTCCCCATTTTAGCCACTCCTGCATTCAAAGTCATTTTCTATGTGTCTACTTGTGTCCTGTTGATTCTGCATCTCTGGGGAACCTGGACGAATAAAACTAGGGCCTGGCGTCCCTAGGAATTAAGGATGCTCATTTTCCTACATGGGTCCTGTGGTGAATTTTTAAATTTAGCCTTTCAAAGTCTTAAGTAATAAAACAACAATTAGCAAATGCAGCAAAATAGATGCATTTCCAAATGATGGTTTTAAGTGAAGGACGAATAAGAAAGAGCAGAGTCTATGCGACTGTCATCATATAAGATTTTAGAAAATGCACATTTATCTGTAGGAATAGACAGTGTTCCCATTATTGCTTTGGGCTGGGAGTTGGGAGCAGGGTTAGAAAGGGTTCTGTGTAAGAGAGGACAGAACAAACTTTAGAGGACAAAGGATGTGTTCATTATCTAGATTGTAGCACTGGATTTGAGTATCACAACTAATTAAGTTGAAAATTTAATATAAAATCTTATTTTAATTGTACTTCAATGGGATTTTAAAAGAGGCATGACTCAAAAAGAAAGAAAGAAAAAACTTCAATCCCCTTCCAGCCTTGTGTGTCTATTTTAGATGTGAGGGACCAAAGGCAAAGGCTCTCTGGAAGTTCCTTGTGAAGCGAGCATCAGAGCCACCTGGTTAGCAGGAACCTACGATCAGCATCCCGGCTTTGTCTGAGAGGGCTCCTGCTCACCCGGAACCTGACCAGGGTTCCCAATAATGCTGACAGACTTACTAACTGAAGACAAAGTCTGAGTGCTGAGACAGCAACTGAACATGAGAAGAGCTGCATCTGCCACTTGACTGTTCTCTAGTGAGGACATAAGGGAACATGGAAGAGCAAAATTTTAGTTTTAGAGAAAATACAATTGTAGTTGTTAAAAATAGTGGTGTATTCCCAGAACATAATTATAGATGAAGTGAGACCCTTACTACAGTGTCTCATATTAAAGTTCTTGATTTTTCCTGTCTTTCTCTCTCTCTCTCTCTCTCTCTCTCTCTCTCTCTCTCTCTCTCTCTCCTCTCTCTCTTTCTCTTTCCCTCTTTATTTTTTTCTTTTTGAGACAGGATTTTGTTATGTAGTGCAGGCTGGCCTGGACTCACTATGCAGACCACACCAGCCTTGAACTCACCATCCTCCTCCAGAGAGCTGGGGTTATAGCTGTATTCTCCCAGGCCTGCACTGGTTGCCTCTTTAATGGCTTGGGTTTTAATAGTGACTAAGTTCCTCATGTGAATTACTACAAACTCTGAGTTAATAGACACTACTCACAAAGGTTCATTTAATTTGCATTTTTTATTATTATTTGTTTATGTGGGTACATTTGTATACATGTTAGCACATACGTGCTATGATATGCATGTCTCCATGGGTGTTGTTACAGGGCAACTTAGCCTATTATCTTCACATGGGCTCTGGGAGACTGAACTCAGATCATAAAGTGTGTGCTTTTACCTGCTCGGCCGTCTCACCACCTCTTGTCTCCAACTTTACTTTAAAAGTTGAAGCCCAATTCAACTGTACCTGTGCATTTTTAGAATATATTTAAGTGGCAGTTTTCGGTCTGTATTTGAAGCATTTAGCCAACAATGAGCCAAAACATAAAAGAGAACACAATTGATAATGCTTTTGAGAAATTCTGAGTGCCATAATACAAGTGAAAAGCCATTTCAGTAGGACAAAGAATGAGCATAATAGTTTAAAATATAAATAGAGAAAAAGGGGACAGGATCTTTATTGTTCCATATTTGAAGCAATTTATTATGACTTTATTGGAAATATAAACATTGTTTTGCATATCGGTTTGTTTCTTTGTTTACTTGTTTGTTCTTACTTAACAAAGCATTGTTGACCTTCTACATACACTTTTCATTAGAAATAATCACCCTCAGCCCATGACCTGCCTCTACAGCCAATCCTCTGGATCTAACCTCTGATCAGTTTAGGAAGAAAGTGCCTATGTTTGGCAGAGTTGGTGTAAGAAGAAGAGACAATCTTCCTCACCACCAGGATAATCAACCTGTTGGCAAGATCTTTGAGTATACTTCAGAATCAAAACTCACACACTCTGGTCCTGAAACAGATTAAGAAGGGACTTAGTGATTTGTCATGTGGCCTTCCAGCCCAGTGCTCTGCAGGTTCAGTTGAAGGTGATATGTTTCACTAGCAAGCTACAATTATGTGAATTGATTTCAGCCCATATCAAGGCGGTGTATTTTTTCCGTCAATTTATTTTCCTACAAACTACTCTTTCAAACCACCTAAGGTTACATTTACAACAACAAAACAATGTATCATCGAAGTATTAACAGTAATGGCAGCATTTGTCTTGATATTCTTAGATCACAATGTCTCTTGATTGATCTATTTTAAAGTTCTTTTATCCATTTATTCGCTGTTCTGTGATCCCCTAGTGCCAGAGAGTGCACAGTTCTATAACACAGAGAGAAGTACAACAGAATATCTCAGAAATGGACTCAAGTGTGCCATGTGATGCTACCTTAGATTTTAAGATCTGTATTGTAGCTGTAATAAACTTTAAATTAGTTTAAAAATAGTCAATCACTTTCTTTTTCAGATATAGATTTTTTTGAGTCTTTGATTTCACCATTAACATACCACCAAGATGTCATGATACACTCTTTGTGCTTTCTAGAGAGAGGGCAACAAAAGCCAGAAGGTAACATGGTGACTGTAGGTTAAAATACTGTCTCTAGTCCTCCATGCTAAAGACTAAAAGATAAGTATCTACAACTCTCTTAATGTAAGAAGATTAAAAGCGGTACTGTAGAGTTGTAAATGACATCTGACTAATGATAGTTGACCACACAGTTTTGTTCCCTTCTCATAAGTTTGTATCAGCTTTCTCCTGTTGCCTTAATTAACCCCCACCATCTTGGTGATGTAAACAAAGGAAATATATTAGAGTTCTATAGGTCATAGATCTAGTGTGGGTCTCACTGGATTAAAAGTGGCAGTAGACCAGGTTCTTCCCAACAGACTATGGGGAGTGCATATCCCTGCCTTCCTTCCTCTATGCTCACAGACAACAATATTCTATCTTTCTCTATCCTCTCTCTGTCTCCCCTACACTTTGGCTTCTTTTATATGTCTATGTGATGAGATTGGGCACAACTGCAAAGCCAGTTTAGTCATACTGAGCCATCCTCTTGCATGGGGAAGACAAATATTCACAAGTCCCAAGGATCAAGATATGGACATCTTGGGAAGTCATTGTTCTAAGTACTACATGAAGAAGCTATTAGAGCCTTTGGGGGATGAGATGAGGACACAGAGACTAGGTAAAGTGGTGTGTTTTAGAGAAATGTCTACTGTTGTAATTGTCAAAAAGGGTCAACTGGAAAATGATGTTCTCCACAGACATAAGAGCAGGTGTGAGGGCAATACTCTCAGGTTACCCATATCTCCACTTAGTACACAGAGAAATCCTTACTGTTCACCGCATTGTTAAATGAACCAGTTTTCTCATGGCCCTGTCTGACATCATTTTCTCAGTTGGGGTAGCAGATGGAAACCCATCATTTGGTACTTGACATTTTACAGCATTGGAGTGAAGTAGTTGATAATTATGACAACAGAAAATAAACTGATAGTTTGTAAACCCAGAATTTCTTGAGTAAAGTCTATCAAGGATCCATAAGAAAATAATAGTAAACAACATATATCCTATATAGATTGCCTTTAGAGGGAGATATTTTTAATTTGGAAAAATAAATCTATGAAGGGCAATATTAGATTTAGTTTGTAAGTGGGCACAGAAAAATTCAGTTTGGAAAAAGAAAATGTGATACAGAAATGGCAGCTTTTGCTTTAGAAATCTCAAAAAAAGGTGTGTCATATCTTCTGTGTTCTAATTAAATGCTTTTAATATCCTACACAGTCCCTTTAAACTGTATTTTCCTTAGTGAAATTGATTTTAATAAATGAGCATGATAAGATTAATACTCATTTTAATTTAACAGCCAGCTACAAGTATAGCTGGAGTCCATGGTCTTAAAATTAATTACAGTTTGAAATGTACAGCTTAAGCTGCAAAATCAGTCATAGATGACAGAGCTGAGGTCTAGACCCAAGGAGAGAGCTGTGGAAGTCAAGGGAAATCCTTTAAACCAGAAGGTGCTGGGAGTGTGAGCACTTTGCCACCACTGTTCTCTGTAAAGTAACACTTAGTTTTATGTACAGTGAGTATGTAGGATGTCTGTATAACAGATGTGATCAGTCTCCTTAATGGAGTGTGTTTTAACATTGTGTTGACTTGTACAGTTACTCTAGCACTGTACAAGTGTGTTCTTCTAATCCCAGCTGACAGGGGAGGATGGAGGTAGGGTGGAATGTAAGATCAGGGAAAGGGATGGCTGCTCACTGCAGTCCACCCATGTCCGGTACACAGTGAGGCAGTACAGATTGAACTCTTTCAGGCTTGACTCTACAGCTTTGCTATATGTCCTCAGCTTGTGCCGACTACATGGACCCTGAGGCATTAACCTTTTTGTTTGGTTTGGTTTCTTGCTGATTCTCAAGTTGAACTGTCAGTTGAGAAGATCAAGGGAGGAGAGTCTTTTAAAACCTTGACCTTGACATGTTTTGAGGACATCACAAAGCAGCCCAGATCCACAAATCAGAAATGCCTTCAGCTACTAATTTTTTTTAATCTCCCAGAGACATGATCATTAGGGTTTCTAGCTTAGTGACTTCACTCCTGAGTTAGAATCTCTTCTGGGAGCACAGATAGGTGGCATGTGGTGGGACAGTGCAGTTACACTTGACAATTATGCTTGGGTTCAAACTGTGCCTGCCACTCAGCCTGCATGCAGCTTCCCTGCAATTCCTTAGACTCAAGTCATTTGTAAGGTAGATATGCGCTGGAACGTATGTGTCTTTATTTTAAAATAGCCTCTTAAATAATATGGACCAGGGAAGAAATAAGAGAGCAAGTGGAATTATTCACACAGGATGACAAAGTAGGAAAAAAGCTCCTATTGGGTGATGAATGAAGAAGTTAGGAATCAGTAGAAAATGTATATGATAGATTAGTAAGTGCATACACAACTATATGACAGTGGCATTCATGGTGTGATTGTGATAGTTAAACATGTGTTATCATTATGGCCAATATGCAATGGTTTTGAAAACTGTCAGGAGGACTTCAAATTCAGGCTAATATTACTCTGATAACAATATTCACTCTAAAATTTCACCATGGAAAACCACTATATTACATTATAGTTTCTAGCTTTTGGGAAATAATTCAAGCATCTGACTTCTGATGTGACATCAGAAGCTTTCAATGAGGTGCTTATAAGGATCTATAATGATTACAAACATCTGTAGTTTATATTATGAGTAAATATCACAACGATGCTTAAAAACAAGACTGAAAGTTCAAAACATGACATATTTGTAATCACAGAAATACAGAAAGACTCTAAACACAGCTAAAATATTAAGTGTTGGACAGGTAAGTTCTTTCTTATTATTGATTAATTCTCTGCATCCCCATATCCCAATTTTACAACAACAACAACAACAACAATCAATCAATCAATCAATCAATCAATCAAGCCCAAATGAATAGGTGTGAGGAAGTAGAAGAATTTACTGGTGCTTTCTAGGGAACAAGGAGAAAACTCGCACTCCTTAGCCGGAGGGAGCCACTGCTGCTGGTTAAATAAATTCTAGTCCCTTCTTCTAAGATTGAAGCTTCACAAACTTCAGTATTGACGACAGCCTCAAGCATCAAGTTGGCAAAGGAGAAATATTCGAAAAGTTAAGAAACAAAAACTCTTTGAGATGAATCAAGATGAATGAAGGGGCACCAGAGGTCACAGAAGGCATGTTCTTTACTCGTTAAAGAACACCATTGTTTACTTGGCCTCAAATACGCGATGAAAAAGCATCTTGTAGGAAACAGTAAATGTCAGTTAACACGTTTGCTGTCCTCTTATAATTTCCTCTTAAAGTACAGCTAACTTTGACTTAAAATAGGTCATCCAAAACTTAGAAATCATCCATGAAATATCAGCTATTGTTAAAACTACTAAAGTGTGAAGTTTGGGTTTCCACATCAGTAAGCAATGATTTAGGTTGTATAAGCTCCTAAGGGGGGAAAAATCTAACTTTTTAGGTTTGTAGCATATTGACTTTTTAGTAGATTTTTTTTCTTCCAGAGAAGGTTTACACTTATGGTATTATTAAATAGCAAATACAGAGCCTTTCTATTCTCCCATGTATGTCCAAATGCACAGTCCCTCTAAATGCCAGCATTCTCTTCCAGAGGGTTACACTGGTAACAACTGTCAAGCCCACATTGATCGACACATCTTCATCACACAACTCTGAAGTTTACAAGAGAATCTGTTTTGAGGATTGACCATGTTAGGAATTTTGAAAGAAGAGTAATGTCATGTATCAACCATGGTGTGAGGAAGAAGGAAAGGATTTCACTAGTATGCAAAACCACCTGCATTCAACCCATTGATATGTCCCTCCTCAATCCTCAGCAACTACTGTTTTTGTTTGTTTGTTTTTCACAATCTCCATAGCATTTTGTTTGTTTGCTTCACTTCCTGGCATTGTGGCTGAGATAAAACCTGTTACCTGCATAGGTCTGCCTGGGATAGGTCAGCAAGGGATGGAGCTGAAACCATACAGGGTGGAGACTCGTTATACCAGTTACTCTTAGCCGCCATTGGCTTACATTCCCTTGTGTTATTTAGTGTCTTGATAAGTCACTTATCAGCTCCGAGTGATGGCTACTATCTGGACGAAGCACCAGTGTTACCCATCCACCCTCCAAAGAACATGGCACGGTGGGTACTTCTAAGTTGTCGAGTTGAAGACATGTGCCTGATCTGAAGAGGGTGAGAACACAAGGGCTGGCAACTTGAATAAAGTCACTGCAGATATCTGTACAGGTCTTTGTGTGGACAGAGCTTTTCAGGGGATTTGGGTATTTGCCAATGTGCTAGTGAACTTTTGTTTACTGTGACAAACCACGAACAATGTTAGGGAGGAAAGATTTGTTTTAGCCTACAGAGTCCACACACAACTCTGAGAACTAGGAAGCTGAACAGAGATAAGAAGGGGGTGAGAATGAGATTCACTTATCCAAGACACCCCACCAGTTAAGTAGTTTTCCACACTACTTCTAGAGTAGTACCACCACATTACAGTAGTTATCTCAAACTATGAACCCACCATCAAAGATATCACTATATCAGATACCCACGATATAATAGCCTCTGGCAAAACACTTGACTGACACACGTGAAGCTTACTTTATTCATCTCCCAGGTGTTTCCCAATACAGTTGAAAAAGCACTCAGGGCGAACCATCACAGCCAAGCAGCAGAGTTCATAGATGGTGGGGTAAGGTTTCTTTAGTCCTGGAAGCATCTGCTAGATATGCATGTAGCTCAAAGATAGAACAGTTGCCTGCATTGTAGAAGAAAAAAAAGGAAGTGGGAGTGGGGTGGGGGGTGCCAGGCTATCTTCTGAAGTGGCTGTGCTCTGTGTCCCCACAGCCAATGAATGAGGGGGTCTCTTGTTTCCCATTGTCAGAACTGGGTGGTGTCCTGTTTGGAGTTTGCATTGTTGCAATGGAAATGAAGGACAGTTCATTTTTGTAACTTATGTTCCTTCTGGAATAGGATGTGCAGGGGCTGTGGGTGTAGGGGAAGAGGGGGGAAGGAGAGGATGCCCGTGTCCCACCAGAGTTCCTGTGCTCTGGGTGGGTGGCCACGGGAGGACTGCTGGATGCTTTCCACTTGGCCCTGGTGGGCATCTGGCTGTGTAAAGCCACTGGCCCCACACCACGGGGTTGGGGGTGTGTGGACAAGGGGCAGCCCCTGGTACCAGGTTCTCAGTCTCAGGCTTTGCACGCTGGGTATGACAGAGGAGCTAAGAACAGAATAGGGGCCCTGGGATAGCAGTAGGCCCTGGAGATACAGGAAGAGGGCAGAGGGAGAGGGGAGGGCGCTGGGTTGTTCCCACAAAAGCGAGTGTCTTTAGTCTAGGCTGTGGCTGGAGCACAGGAAAGCCTTTTGACGGGAGGTTAGAAGCCATTAGAAGAAAGCCTATCCCATCATCCAAGCATGGCTGGCATTGATGAACAGAGACAATCTATGGTTTTAGAACTTTATTGTAGAAATGCAGGAGAAAAGAGAGATGTGTCTCATAAAAAAAAAAAAAAGATTAAAAAAAAAGAGAGACCAGCAATGGCCAAGAGGAAAGAAGGGGGAAGGGAAAGAAAGAGATTTAGAGTGTAAGAAAGATGGAAGCTTAGAGAGAGAGAGAGAGAGAGAGAGAGAGAGAGAGAGAGAGAGAGAGAGAGAAGTAAAAGCTTAAAAGAGAGCGAGGAGGGGCCAAGCAGCCCCTCTTATAGTGGGATTGTTATCTTGCTGTTACTAGGTAACTGTGAGGAGGAGTCTAGCCAGAAGGCCAGAAGCTTGGGACATTGTCTATGTGACTACTAGCCACATGCTTCTTTTGTGGGGGCAGTAACTTCAACAGGAGCCAGGGGTCCAGGAGACATGAGGGAACGCCTTCTGTCCCATGTAGGTGAAAATTACCACCACTGGGTCCTACCAGGGTTCAAGACCTCAGCTCTACTGGAGACTAGGCCATCTGTGCATAGCCCATTGCCCCACAATTATGCACACAGCATCTTGTTGTATGTTCATTTCCTGTTAGTACATCTTCTTGGGGAAACTGACTATTCCTTTATTTTTGACAAATTTTAATGGTTTTATTTCTTAACAGTTGAGTTTTGAGAGCTCTTTTGTATAACCACCCCATATTAGTATTTGGTTTGCATATATTTTTATCCAAGTCTGTAGCCTATCTTCTGATTTTTCTTCACTGCACGCTTCACAGAGAATATTTTAGCTTTAATCATTGCCAGCTGACCAGTTATTTCTTTCATGTTTAGCACCTTTGGTATTCTGTCTGAAAATTCATCTCCATGTCTGGGCAGGTGTAGGGTTTCCTCTACAGGGTACTTTCTGGAAGTCTTACAGTTTTGTCTTTTACATTTAAGACTATGGATATTGAGTTCACCTTTGGTAATCATAAGCATCTCTCACGAGATCTTTTCCCCTCTCTCCCATACTCTACCCTTGTCTTTTCCCCTCTCTCCCATCCTCTACCCTAGACTTTTCCTTTGCTTGGTAGGCAGCTGTCGCGTTGTTCCAATATTGCCTGGTGAAATGTCTGTTTTCTCCACTGCACTGTCTGTGCTTCTTTGTCAAAGATCAGATGACTATATTTATAAGTGTCTATTTCTGGGATATCTATTATTACGCTGATCAAATAATTTATTCTTTTGAAAATATTACAATTATGTGAAGTGGTTCACTCTGTCAAACTCATGGGAACTAGAATTTCTTCTACTTCTGTTTCACAGAAAATTTCTGAAAAATAATTGAAGTTTTTGTAGAACATGTTTTCCTAGTGTTAAAATCAGCACTAATGTTTTTCAGAATTTAAAGTAAAGACTAATTTACAAAATTTTTTTTCTTGGTAACAATTTTTTTTTGCTGTACCTGTTTGTGTCTAAGCATTTGTGTTTGTCTTAATTACATGTATGTATGTATGTATGTATGTATGTATGTATGTATTGTGTATAAAGAGCTTCACTTATGAGGTCAGTGGACAACTTCCCAGAGTTGATTCTCTCTTTCTACCATAAAGATCTTAGGGAGGGTGAAACTGGGCTTTTAGGCTTAGCAGCAAGTGTCCTTATCTATTGACCCATCCATCTTACTGGCCACATGTCTAGTTTAAAACCACATATTTCTATGAAGTATGTTCAATGAATTCTTAAGACAAGATTAGATTATAATATTTTGTGTTATCTTTAAGGTCATTCACAATTTTGTGATGAAGAGAGATAAAGAAATATTCTTGGAGTATATTATTATAGTAGAATAATCTCCCCAATACCTTTTGTAGTTCTGTTAAAGAAAAAAAAAATCTCACTTCAGGAACATATTTTAAAATTAGTAGATAAATACCAGATATACATCTGCTTTTTTTTCATCTTTTGTTGTCTTAGTATCTTCTGTATGGTGGCTAAAAAAATGGAAAATACTATTTTAGTTTAAGCCTGATTTAGTGACTTAATTTTGATAAGAGTTTTGATAATATTGTAAAATTAAGATAAAATAAGAGAGAGTCTCTGGTTGTTTGGAGGTGACATATCCTCAAAGATTGATTCACAGTAGCCAAGTCACCAGACACAACTTGACCACTCCTTAAGTCACAGTATAAATTTCACATCATATATATGAACTATGCTAACCATGTCAGATGCTTTCTTTGAGCAAATAGTTGTACCCTAGTGACCAGATTACATACATAGGAAACAATCTTGGAGGCTGGGAAATGAGAGCAATGGGAATTGAGTTTTAACAGGTACTGCTTTCAAGGATATTTTACTCTTTGTCCCTTCAGGGGAGGGAGATATAAACTATATATCTCATTGTTATAATCAGATGTGTAGCCTAAATCTCTTCTTGAAGACTCCCATGCCTTTTTCTAAGTTGATAAATGTAATACATTGTTGGTTAAAAATGTCATGAAATACAGTTTCAGTTTCCAATATTATGATAAATTTAAGACTAGATTTATGTTTATGTTTTGTTTCTGTTGGGGAAAAAAACTAAATATAATAGCATGACAGCTTACATTGAATTCCAACATTTTGCATTCATTCTTCCCTCATTCAAGTTCAGAGATTGCTACACATCCAGGTTGTATGTACGTAAGACCAACCTTGTAATTATATATCATTTTATTTGGATGGCTTACAAATCTTAATAGTCTAGCACTTTTGCATCCTTCTTAATATGCCGTGCCTGTTTCTTTTATGGATAACAATTTCTTAAAGGTTTGTTTTCTGTTATAAAGTTATTGTCTGTGGTCTGAATGATGATGTAAATCTTTTATTCCACGTTTAGTCCACACATCACCCTCAGAAAGGAAGAAAGCAGATATCGTGCTGAGGCCCCCTTTTCTCCCTGCCCTCATCTTTGTCAGCTCTACCATGATTTTCCATGGTATTCTGATGAAAATGAATGTGTGTGCCTTTCAGTTACAAATTAACATGTCAGCATATTGGCTGCAGGCAGGCTGTAATTCTGAGAAAATGGAAACAATGAACTTGGTATTCAAGTTATGTGTTCCTCCAGAATGTTTAGTAAGTGCAGTGCATTGTTCATAAGCCCATTATTTCAGAATTACACCAAAATTGTAAGTACAAGAAAATCGCTAAGGAGCCAGCATTAGGAATTCAAATTGGGGTAGATCTTGCCAACATCCTACTTTATTTTGACGTGTGACTTGAGTCCTTTACATATGTCTACTAAATAACTCAGCATTTTCACCTTTACTCTATCAGTGGTGGTGGTGCTAGGGATGGTGGTGGTAGTGGGTAGGGGCGGTGTGATGGTGGTGGTGGTGGCAGTAGTGGTGGTGGCAGCGGTGGTAGTGGCAGCGGTGGTATGTATAGAGGGCTCTCTTGCCTCTTGTCATCTAAAAAGAAATAATTAACTTAATAGACATAGATGACTCAAGCAAAAGTTTACTCAGCAAGACCAAGCAAAGCAAAGCACTCCAGAGAGAGATGGAGAGATGGGCATGATCTGCCTAAGGTGAGGAACACCCTCGTAGGGTCTGGGTTGCCAAAAATTTTAAACAGATTTTATGCACATTTGTGAGGCACGTGTGATGTGTGATATAATTATGATATAAAATGACTTCTTTTCTATCTCAAATCACGGTGAACCAGACCTCCCCTTTTAGGGTCCCCGCAAAAGGAAGAGCTGTCAAAACCACATTGCCAGTGATATTTACAATGACCTCCAGTCTTTGATGATGGAGAGCCCTGGTCAGCACACAGGTGTGGGCAAATGCCTGGAGACCTTCATTTTTGCTGCAGTAGAAACAACATTAATTTAGAGGAAATCTCCCCACACTGGGGCATCTGACCATCAGGAGGCACAGTCACCTACCTGCCGCTGTGTGTCTCCTTGTGCCTAATGTCTCCCTGCCTGTTGTCATTTTTCTCACAAGGACTGGGTGACCTAGCGTTGGTTTTAACCCCTAGATTTGTCTCTACTATAGCATTTTTCACACATCCATTTTGCTTGTAGTAATAAATCTCTTCTAAAAGTATAAGACATGCTTGTATGAGACATTGGATTTATTTGTATTAATGCCAATGAAGCAAATGGAACATTTACCACAAATCCAGCACATTTTATAGCTATAGGGACCTGGGACAACTGATGGATTGTCTTTTTTTCTCTTTTGGTAAAAAAGTAAAACATCAGGAGAATCTACACTTATTCAACATGAGTTAAAAGATTAAGTGAAATTTTAATTCGTTATAGGTATGTTTATGACATGTGACCTGATTCTTGGGGTGACTCAGAAGGGCCTTTGGAACATATAGAGACACATTCAAATATTAAGGATACATAAACAGGCTCTGACAAATGGAAAACTCTTGTTAGCCTATTAAAAACACAATTACTCTTATGTCATGATATCGCCTTATGTTGGGAGGATATGTTCTCAGGCATCCTTGGAGAGTAGCCCTGAGAGGCAAATGATTTACTGCCAGTCCAGATCCTCAGTGCATCAGGGCTATCTTTGTGATCCCGTGCTCTGATGACTGACTATCAACCTTTAACAGGAGCACCAAAGCCTTTGTTTCTTTTCATTGAGAGTTTGCTTTGCTTACTGCCTTGATTTCACATCAATATCTGAGCGTCAGTGACAAAACATAGCAGTTCTACTTATACCAAAAAAAAAAAAAAAACCCCTCCATTGCTTTGTTTGCTGAGGTGTAAAATAACTCTCATCTGGAGTCAGAACAAGTCCGACCAGACCCCCACGGTGCTGCAGAAAGAAAGTGATTGTTTCCTTTAATTTAAGGGTGTTAAATACCTCCCATAGGACAGACTCTATAATGAAGTGATAACAGATTATTAAATGGTTATGACAACTAGATTCTGCTGGAATTGCTAACAAGACTAGATAAATGTAGTTCTCACAAACTGATGATTAGATGCATAAATACCCCTACTAACCTTCCCCTCGGTCCTCCGGAATCCATGCTCAAATAACCCTTATACTTCGGCAATGACAATGTATACAAACAAGGCAGGTTCAAACTGCTGTCGTTTTTAACTATCTCTCTGGGAGAAGAGTATGGATGTAGGTGTGTGTTTGCAGGCATATGGATGCGTGTGTCTGCGTGCATGCAATGTGGAGGCCAGATGTCAACCTCAAATGTCAATTCTCACACAGGCACGTGCACACAATTTTAAGAGGAGAACTGGCAGATACCTTAGTAGGAAAAAGCACTTCCCGCACAAGCATGAAGACCCGAGTTCGAATCCCCAGATCCCACATGAAATAAGCCAGGTGTGGGTGTGCATATCTGTAACCCCAGCACTTGGGGAAAATAGACATGCGCATCACTGGTCAACCAGCCTAGTCCAGAGAGCAAGTTCAGATTTAGAGGGAGACCCGGTCTGTGGAAGTGATGGAGCCAGACGCTCCACATCATCTTTTGGCTGCTGCAGCATATGCATGGGCTCAGTACACATCTGCATACCTGTGCATGTGCATACGCACACACGCACACGCACACGCACACGTACACACAGACAGAGCTACAGCAGAATCAATAACTACAAGATATTTCTTTTAAAAACATGTAAAAAATGCCTTATTTAGGAAATGAGATGGAAATTATAGTAGAAATACTAATTTATCATAGTAGCAAATATGAACAGCATAAAATTGGCAAAGAAAGTGTCCACTTTTTAATAAAATTTCACTGAAATAATAAAAAGAAAGTAAGAATAAACAAACATGTTCCTAGTTTGAAAATTAAAGCTTATAAGTAAGTCCATGCATTTGAAGTAGATCTTCAGAATAAAGCTTTTATGTAAGAGATGTGTGATAACAAGAGGTTGCCACAGAATAAATACAGTTACAGTGACAGTACAGTTTTTCCCATTTAAAAAGAGAGAAAAGGCAAGGAGAGGGGACAGTGAAATGATTAGCAGTTAATAACTTGGAGACAAATTAAGTTAGATACATAGTTTATATAACTCGCTACAATAACTTTCAAAACTTACAGTGCATATGTAAAAATAAAAATGAAATGCAATCAGGTCCTTGTCAGACTTTAGATTTTAAAAATCTGAAATAGAAGATGTTCCAAGGAATAAGAAGAAGGGAATTTGACTGGAAGGTTATAAGTAAACATTCAAATACGAAACGGTCGAGCAACTATTGTGTTAGGAAACACAGGAAAGGGAAGAGAAAGGGGCATGAAATAAGGAGACAGGGATCGCACCAGGGAGGAGGCTGGCAAGCCAGGAGCCTGTGGCCTCCCAGCATGTCGACCCATGTGAAGCTCACCCTGGTGAAGGTGCTCTGAACTGGACACCAGAACTCCATTCCATAAGCATATTAAGAAGTAATGTAAGTAGAAGTAAATATAATTTGTCTCAGCAATGAAATGCTCAGGAAAGCATGTATTGTAGCAAAGAATTGGGAATAACCGAATCTTCAGTGTTCCAGGCCAGGAATCTGATTAGCAGGGAACCATCTCAGGTGGGTGCCTGCTTGCTGGGGACTCAACCTTATGGAGTTTCCTAGCATGATCCATTGCCCCACAATACATGGAGTTATATTCCATAGGAATGTCAAAAGAGAATTTGCAGACTAACCATGGTGCATAAGAGCAGATATGGAAACAGCCTTGAACAGGCAGGGATTTGTGAAATTTTGATCTGAGACGAGACATTAAATTGTGGATATTAGTATAGGATAATTCATAATTTGTTTTTTTTCAAATTTACTTGATTTTTAAGATTTTTTTTAAAAAACTACCAAATTAAGCTCACCAGCAGAGGGAAACTTTCTGTACTCTCTGCATCTACAACTTACCAAAAATAGGAGACAGTAGGATAAAAATGAACAGAAGAAAGATTGAAAGGCTGTCTTCCCTCACTCTAGGGAGCATTCCTCTGGAGACCCTGGCCATAAGTGAATGCTTTGTAGACGATTCCAGCCTCAACGATCTGTGTGATAAGGAAAGCCTGGTTCAGCTGTATTAAAAAAAAAAATCAGGTCTTTAGGGATGTTCTGTTCAGTACAGACTTGAGCCACAGTATTATGTAGGATCTTGGTAGCTTAGATACTGCATCCTCATTTGTTAACCTGTAATCAATCACATAAACTATGGCGATAGTTACTAAGTGGCAAGGCCATGGAGCCCCCTCATTTCTGCTTGAGATACCACACAAATAAAACAGTATGTGTGTGCATGAGCCTCACAGGCAGAGACTGCAGGAGGGTCTCGCTGTCAGTTTGAATTGTAGGATGGAGAAGTGTGTGTGTGTGTGCGCGCGTGCGTGTGTATGTGTGACTCCACTTTCATTTTCCTTCTTGCAGCTAGAATTGAAAGCTAAATCCTCATCACCTGATCCTATAAAGCAGCATATTGGGAGAGGAAGAGATGATGCAGGGTCACTAAAATGTCTAAAACTGCCAGGAGAACTTCCATCTTCCATTTCTTTCAGGTAAATTATCCTCAGCCCTTGCCTATGCATCAGCACCAACTGTGGATGCTGAAAAACAAATCTGGGCCATGACACAGCAAGGCTAAAATAAATCCTCTGTGGTAGAGACCCAAGCATCAATGTGTCTACATTTCTCCTATAGCACTGATGTACAGTTCATTTTGAGAACACATGTGTCTTGATTGAATCTGAGGTCATAGTTTATTTCAAAACCTCTGGTGGTACACACAAGTGTCCATGGGGGCCTGAGAGAGAGGGCTGTGGATAAAGCTCATCAGGATGTTTTTGTAACCTCCATTCATTTTCTTTCAGAACAGATGTTTGGCTTACATGCAGAGCATGTAGGCTGGAGGAGACAGCCCAACACAGCTTCCCAAAGCCTGTGGGGTTCCCTCCTCCTAAGGGAACTCCACTCAAACAGACCCAAAGCTGAATCCTTGACTGTTGCAGAAGAGAATTGTAGGATGAGTAAGAGTGAATCAAAATTAAGTTTATTATGATAAACAAGGGTACATGCTTAAGCATGAGTATTGAGTGAGGCTGACCTATACCTGCACATACACAGAGGGGAGAGGAGAGGAGGGGAAGGGAGGGGAGGGCAGGGCAGGGCAGGGCAGGTGAGGGGAGGGGAGGGGAGGGGAGGGGAGGAGAGGAGAGGAGAGGGAGGTTTTTAAGAAACTCCAATATATATTTAAGACACAGGTACTGGTTTCTCAAGAGAATTGTACCTTAGATGTCTACAATGGCTATTTGCATGATTCTGGAGCTTTTAAATTAACATTGCTTCAAGGTGTCATTTACAGCAGGGTTTAAATATGAACCAAAGCACAGAATTTAGGTAGAGTTTAAAAATGAAATAAAATGAGCTGATGCACTTGTCTCTAATCTTGAAGAATTTCTCTCTATGTATTCCATTGTAAGGTGTTTCTGTGAGGTGCTGTTGTTGGGAATGTGCACAGTGCTCATATGCTCACATTTAGGGTTACAAGCATCCTGGCCCTGGTGGTTTTAGCATCCTTCTTGGGGTGTCTTTAGGAAAACAAACACTATTTGCTCAGTTGAAATTTCTGACTCCCTGTCATATTTCAGTGAGTGATTTCTATTTTGGCTTATGTCTCCTTAATCTTTACCGCCTTTTCTTTTTCTTTTTTTTTAATTAATCATTTTATTCCTTTACACTTCAAATGATATTCCCCCTTCCCAGTTACCCCTCCACAAACCCCCAATCCCATCCCTCCTCTGCCTCCATAAGGGTGCTCCTCCACCTACTCACCCACTCCCACCCCACTGCTCCAGCATCCCCCAATGCTGGGGCACCAAGCCTCCACAGGACCAAGGGCCTCCCTTCCCATTAATGCCAGACAAGGCCATCCTCTGCTACACATGTATCTGGAGCCATGGATCACTCCATGTACACTCCTTGGTGGCTGGTTCAGTCCCCTGGTGCTCTGGTCATCCAGCCAGTCAATACCATTCTTCCTATGGGGCTGTAATCCCCTTGAGTTCCTTCAATCCTTCCCCTAACTCTTCCATTGGGGTCCCTGAGTACCTTTTCATCCTGCCCCAGGAAGAATTTGCACTTCTATTAAAAAACTGCTCTCCTCTGTTTCTTGAAGTTCAAGCCAATGTGAGTCATTATCTGCATAATTTTGATGTAAAAATGTCTTGCTTTCCAGTTTACTATGTGACAACACAAACCCTAGTATAACACTGAAGAAAATGACACCTGATTGACCATAGCTATAATAGCATGTTTGTGCTCAAGTAACCCTAACTTTATTGAAGAGAAGAGAGGAGAGGAGAAGAGAGGAGAAGAGAGGAGAAGAGAGGAGAAGAGAGGAGAAGAGAGGAGAAGAGAGGAGAAGAGAGGAGAAGAGAGGAGAAGAGAGGAGAAGAGAGGAGAAGAGAGGAGAAGAGAGGAGAAGAGAGGAGAAGAGAGGAGAAGAGAGGAGAAGAGAGGAGAAGAGCGGAGAAGAGCGGAGAAGAGAAAAGGAGGGGAGGGGAGGCCAACATATGCATCTTTAAAAAATAAGTGAATGTTCTCCACTTAATAATTAATGAAAAGAAGATCAACTGCTAAGGTTGATAAGATCTGTGGGAAGGATGAGTCTCAGTATAGCATTATGGGAAAAGAAGCACACATGCATGCTAATTTTGCTGTCACTTTAAACTGCAAAAATGGTAACTGCTTTTGCATAGGTGTTTAGTCAGGTTAGAAAAGACATTAAAGACAGGAAGTGGTGATCTGCTCTCAGGTGCACCCTAGAGTCCTAGAGCTATCTCACTCCCTGTGGGTAAGGGAACAATCCCATAGGCTGGTGCTGCCCTTGCAGTTTTATAAGCTGACAGTTTTAGGAACAACATGACTTTCTGCATGTGTATCATTAAATGTGAGAATATTTGAATCAATGAATGGGTGGTGATTTTTTTGCACTTGCTAATTGCCTGGCATGCTGGCAGGATGGCAGAGACTCGTGAGTTACGAGGTCCTTGCATGTATTTTGATTGTCTGATTGAAAACTAGGCATCTGTCTTTTTCTTAGGTCTTTGTGTGTCTGGTGATGTTTTCTAAGACAGTCGGATTGGCGGAGCTCATCCTGGAAGCTGTTTATGATTTCCTTGTTATTATGATGTTAGCCAGCACAGCTCCATTTGTCAGGATGGAATAGATGCAGTAATTGAACTCTCTGGAGGTCAGAGTTACTTGGAGAGGGAAAGCATTAGTGTGCTCAGCTCAGCCAAATTGTTTTATGTGTGTGTTACCCCCAAGCCTCCAGGGAGGATACTGTATGTGTGTTAGTACTCCTTAGAACATTGTTAGAACAGGTTGGTTTGCCTCAAGCCTGACTGAGGCAATAGAGTCTCCTAGGCAACTTCTTGTGTGGATGGCAACTTCAGGGGCGGATGCTTGACATCACCCGAATCCTTGTACCTTGATGTTCCCAGGACAGAGTCTGGCATCGCTATGTTTTAGCCCCCAACTCTCTTATTTGTGATTCCCCACTGACTCTCAAAGTTGCAGGATGCCCACTTAGAGGGCTTAGAGGAAAGTGGAGTACTGGCCCCAAGCTCTAGGATTTATAATTGAGCAGGTCCCGGGAGGGGGCCACTGCATCTTTAACATGTTCTGTGGTGATCACGCTGTTATTTCAGCCACCACTCCTTCAGAGTCATTGCTTTCAATAATGCTGATGTGGGCTACAGGCACCACTGCCTCCCTGAGTAGAGGTGACCCCTTTCCTAAGCTCTGCTTTTAGTGACTTAGTTATCACTAAAGGTTAAGATCTCATCCTTCAATTCGCTGCGAACTTTCTAACAGACTTTGCTTATTTTTGAAATCATGCTTCAAGTTACCTTGAGGACCATTTTACTACCTGACAATCTAAACAAAATTAGAATCAAAATTGATCAGCTTGGTTATTTTTTTAACTACATCAATTATCTTCAGAGAGCTCCTCCATGTAACTATTTTCATGAAATTCCCATTTCATGAAATGGTCAATTTTATTTACCAGTCCTATAGATTAGAGGAAAATACCAGCAGTAGCAACAGAACTAAGCCAGATATGCAGAGGTGGTTTCCCATGTTAGCCTCCTAGTATGATAAGAATCAGTCAGTTTCTAAGGAATGTTATTCCTGGAGAGGGTTTTCTTTTTTGGCTAGGATTTCTAATTATCATGTTCAAGCTCTCTGCATCTGAGGCTTATTGGTTGTAACCAAAATGTAAAAACAGATGTGGACAATAATTTTAGATAGAAACAAATGTCCAAGTATTTATGATAGATTCACTCAGCTGGTGTTACACATAGAGCATGGTTTATAGCCCAACTCACAGCTTAGACCTTGGACTAGCCAGAACTGTACGTAAGTCACTGGATCATCCACAGCCTCATCTTTCCAATCTGCAAAATAAGAGATCAATCTCTGCCTCTGAGGAGAAAAAAAGGAACATTTGCCGTGTCTTCCTTTTGGGAGCTTCTTGTGCAATACATGGGAACTATTTTCAGTGTTGGTGAGGGGATCTATGAAACCCTGAACTCCTAGGTTGGAAAAGGAGACTCTGATAAGACAGAGAAGGTGGAGGGATTCGTCACTGAAGCTAAATAAAACTAAATAAAACTGGTTGTCAGTAGCCTTAACTTGGCTCCTTCAATACATGATACAAAAGATGTGACCTGTGTTCTGAAATATTTAAATGCACCTCCAAGGACAGTATTTCCTACCAGATCCTTGCTTTAGAATACATATTCTCTATAGATATAATTGCCAAACTTGTTTTTAGTACTATATTTTGCATTTACACAGGACCATGTTTGTCTATATGGAACTGTGTGAGACTTGGACTCTTCGGGAGAATTCATTTGGGTTTAATTTAAACTGGAGCTTAATTTGAGGATAATCTCCACAATAAATACAGGATTGAAACACTTTGAAGTTTGTAAACCTTCATCCAGTTTAATGCCGTGGTCAATTCTCTTTTAGACAAAACCTATTCAGAACGTACCCTATTCCTTACAACACCACCTTCTCATCCCATTGCACAAGATCATTGTGTAAGCTCTGTCTGCCGTGGGATGAGATAGGTAGCCATGGCAGGACCCTGTAGACTTTCAAGGCTGAATGTCATTTTGAAGAGAAAAGTTTGTTTTGTTGTTGTTGTTTTGTTGTTTGTTTGTTTTGTTTTTTGAGACAGGGTTTCTCTGTATAAAAGTTTTATGTAGAAAATAAACCAAAGTCAAAACTGGTTCTGACAAGCTCTTACCTTAATGTGTTAATGAAACATGGAAGTAATATGACTATATATAACTGTATATAGCTGCATCAGCTGTAGTGTGTGTGTGTGTGTGTTTGTTTGTGTGTGTGTGTGTGAGTGTGTGTGTGTGTGTGTGTGTGTGTGTGTGTGTGTGTGTGTGAATATGGGTATACATGGCACACTGGACATGTACAGATTAGAGGACAATCTCCAGTGTTGTCCTCTCCCTCCATCCTGAGACACAGTCTCTTTATGGTTGCTCCCTGTTGTGTATGTCAGGCTGCCTGGCCTGTGAGCTTCTACACATTTTCTTGTTTCTGCTTCCCACTTACTATAGATACATTGGGTTATAAATATGCATCCAGCTGGATTTGTGTTCTGGGATTTGGACTTGAGTTCTTATACTTGTGTGCCCAGTGATTTGCATAGCAAGCCATCTCCCTAGCCTTTGTTTTAACCAGATGCTGGTATGTGTCTGCATTTGTGTGTACATGTACATGTGTATATGTATGTGTGCCCATGGAAGGCAGAGGTCAATGTCATATGTCTTTCCCTGTCAGCATTTCTTTTGAGCCAGAGTCTCTCAGTGAGCCTGAAGCTCACTGATTTAGCCAGGCAGGCTTCCTTAGAAACTCCAGAGACCCACCTGTCTTTACTCCTTTAGCCCTGGGTTATAGATGTGCATGGCCATGCCTAGGTGCTAGAGACTGGAATTCAGGTTCTCCTACTTGCATGGCATGCTCTCACTAGTCTCCCTAGTCTCGCCCACCCCCAGGTTTTTCGTTTTTGTTTTTGAAAAAAAATCACAATATAATAAACATAAAATATAGTTTAGTTTCCTTCAGTATTTCTGTTAAAATCCTATTAGAGGTAATATAGCATATTCATCCTTTTCTCTTGAGGTTCTGATAATAGAATTGTTTTTTCTCTATCTTTGTATTTTAATAAGCTAGTGCAACAAGCTAGGTAATTAGGCTTCATTTTGCCAGTCTATACCATGGGGCCCCTTCTTTCCCTTCCTCTCCCTCTAGGAATCTCATCTCTTCTTAAAAGCAGCAAGTCATCTGAAAACACTAAGGATCTCTCTCTCTCTCTCTCTCTCTCTCTCTCTCTCTCTCTCTCTCTCTCGGCTTCCCTATCCCTAGATCTCAGTTTTGACATTCTTACAGGGGAATTTCCACTCCCTATTCTACCACAGTGTGGTTCATAAACCTGAATCTAGAAAAACACTAGCCCCACTTAAGATTTATGCCCTAGGTGGCAGATATTCAGAAAAGTAACTACTTTTTATTATTAAATTCAACTTGGTCATGGGCTCCCATTTCAGCTGTTGGTAAGAGAAAATAAACACATCTTTCTAAGCAGTCTGCTATCCTCTATGAGCAATCTGGGCTTTTTCTTAGTCAGTGGTTCTAGAGTAATTTCCTGGGGGGGATGTAAAGAAAGCATATACACACTAAGGAGGTAGGGTCGTGTGTAGGATGTCCTCAGGGCTCCTCCTTAAGATGCTGTAGGCATGAGTCTAGATGACTTCAGCCTGCACATGGTAGTCAAAAATGACTGACATGGAGTGTGAGATGCTCTGTGACCTGCTCATGTGGTCACAAATGATTGACACAGAGTGTGAAATGCTCCATGATTCCATTTCCCAGCAGCCACCTCACTGTCCACCCAGATCTCTACCTGTGAGCTGGAGAAGAGCCTCAGCCTTTTGGCCTCTTCTCAATCAAGCCGCAGTCTGTACAATTTCTGCTTGGTCCTTTGCCTCATCCCTGGTCTCTTGGTGTCACAAGAACCATGTTTCCTTATGAATTCTTGCCTTTTGTATTCTAATTTCTTGTTTATATTGTAGCCTACAAAAGACTCAAATACCTGTTGCTGCTCCCTCTCGTCTTTATTTCCATTTTGTTCTCTTCCTCTCCTCCCTCATTGTGCTTTCCAACTTAAAATAATTTACTCATAGTCTACTCTTAGTATCAGCCTGATATATGCTGACTTTTCTTCCTTGATCTATTGGACCTTCAACATCCACCCACTCAGCTAAGCCCAACTCCCACCAGTAAAGGCTTTTGTTCCTACAGGAGTTGTCTCTGAAGGCAGGATTGAGGAATCCTGAGGCTATATTGGAATTCAAATAAAATATGATTTTGCTTTTCTCCTAAACCAATGAATACATCAACTTCAGAGGATAAAACAAGGGTAATGAAAAATTGTGGAAATGAAGTTATACAACACATTGTTTCGGAATCCAAATATGCTCATGTGCTTACTTAATGGTTTGTTCCAGAATTATTCCCTTAAGTCCTCTGGTGGTATTGGACTTTTGTACCAATTAAGTAACACTCCATAATCAAGTAGTCTATGGGATTTTTGATCTCATCATAAAACAGGAGGTAATGAGGCTACATAAAATATTTACTAATATGTATTGATAAATTTTATGACCCAGAACATATCAGAGAGTATTATTATAGATAGTCTGTGATAAAAATAACTGCAGGTGATTTTCCAACTGCACAGAATTTTAAAACTACAGTTATCCAGAAAGTAATTTGAAATGTACAGTGTAGGAGTTGATTTATGACATTAAATTGTACATGTTTTTGTTTTATGTAGACATTTAGAGTTTTTTTCCATTATCCCCAAAGCTATGCCAATTATCTCTCTCAGTGCTCAGAATAAAGAGGGGGGATATGTAGAAAAGCTACTTCACACACTGCACAATTGGTAGGGGAAAAACTGTTCAGATTTTCTAAATATCAAGAAAATCCCTTGAGGATAAATCCATGTTTCTATAAAAAAAATTAAGTGGAATTGATATTTATAAGGCATCTACTGAAGCCAGACTCTGAGTGGATGCTCACGTTTGTGGTGTTTTATTTAGTTCATTTAAGTGGGCGACTTTTACAGGAGAGCACTTTACAGTGATGAATTGGGTATATAATCAAGTGAGAATTAAATTGTGTTGTATTTTTTTTTCATGTAACCTACTGACAAATACAAAACTCAGCTTTGTATTTACCATTAGAGATTCAACAGTGATGGTTGAATAAGGTGATTTAAGGTGGTTTAAGAAACTTACGGATTAGGTAAGGACATATGCTTTATAACATATTATTTAACATAAAACGTGAAAGTTGAGAATTTAGTTAATTCTCTTATGTACTGACTCAGTAGGTGTGTTTGAGTCTAGAGATAAGCATGTGATTGTGAGTACCACTGAGAACACACTTGGTCTCAGCCAGAGCCAGGAACTCTTAGGACAACCATTCAGTGCATTAGGGTTCACTCCTGATAACTGCTTTATAAATAAAAAGATTGGATTTCTGTGCTCACTCCTTCTATAAGTGTCCTTGAGGTCCTCAAACATCTCACAGGTACTTTTGTGTAGAGTTCTGCATTGTTGTGCAGATATAAAAGATGAAGGAGGCATGACTCTTTGCATCAGAGTCTTTAATTAGAGTCACCATTAAACTTAAAATACGGGACCACTTCTATCGGGAGACCTACTTTCCTTGGGCTTGCATTCTGTTTTTCTGTATTGCCTTTTATATTTAGAAAGGATCTGTCCATAGGAAGTTCTGGAAGCATCTTCACAGGATGCTGATAGAATACACACAGTAAAATATTCAGTTTGGTAGCACAAAATCTAACGTGTATTATCTGGGTATGCTTTGGTACACATTCATGTTGATTATATTAACATCATGCTGCTATCCCTTACATTCCATTGAATCTCAAAGTTCCTCCAAGACTTAGTTAAAGATCCAGTGTGGTCCTGAGAACATGGCCAATGGCAGTTATTGTCCTATAAGTTAAATCATACCCTGTCAAGATCCATCATTGGCTTTGACTTCTTTATTTCCTCTTGATAATCAAAAGGACCTGTTAAGTGGACCATCTAGGACTTGATGAATTACTCTGAAAATGGTGGCCGATTTCTTTTCAATGAAGGAGCTGTATTATAAAGACTTAAGGATCCTCAATTGGGGAATGTGAGAAAGTTAGCGGTTTAAAGTGTATTGAAACTTTAAACCGGTAATAACCTTAAAACACATCTGTGAAAACCTGTCTTTGCCTCTCAGGAAGAACTGTGCTGAGCTGAAAGGATTTGGATGTGAAAAGCCATTGTTAAGTGCTTGACTAGATTTTAACAAAACACTGTTCTTAGGAAGCACTCACTGAGAGATCTCCTGTAAGCTAAGAAATGCAAAGCTGAATGGAGAGAATGACCCAATTAAATAATTTACTAGCTCATTAATAGGCAGACACCTCTGTCATACATTTCCATGACAAAGCTACCTAATCCAGCTCACAGCTACATGAACTTCAAAGTTATTCTGGCCATCAGAAAGAATAAACTTAAGCATGTGTAAAACTAATGTTAAAGTCACTGCTTCTTTGCCTATTTTACAATTAATATTTCCATATTATAAGGTTCTTTGAATACTTAAGAACCACAAAATGAGCTGGGCGGTGATGGCATTTGTCTTTAATCTCAGCACTCAAGAGGCAGAGGCAGAGGCAGGCAGATCTCTATCCAAGGCAAGCCCGGTTTAGGGAGCAAGCCCCAGAACAGCTGGGTCACACGAGAAAGATGTTTGCCAACCCCAGCCACTCTATAGATGGGAGGTGGTATCTGATGGTTTAAGAACAGAGGGGCAAACCTCCAATGCCAGGCGAATACTAACTAGTACAGCTGATGACCCAGAGTGATCTCTCTGACCTGAACACCCCACTTCCTTGTATTCTCTTGCCTTCCCCATGACTACTTTTTCTTTCATTCTTCCCGTAGCTATCTGAGTTGTCTTTCCTACCTTTTCCCTTCTGTTCCTTTTACCTATTAAATCCTTTGTTTTCAGTGTGTTCGTGTGTGTGTGTGTGTGTGTGTGTGTGTGTGTAGTATATGTTTATATGTTTACATATATGTACATTCACACGCGTGGAGGCTTGACGTTGACATTCAATGTCTTTGAGGACTGCTCCCTTCCTTCCATATTGATTTATTTTATTTTAATTAGTTAATTTTTTTTTTTTACTTTACAAAAACCTGACTGCAGTCTCCCCTATCTCCTGTCTTCCTAGTTCTTCTCTTCCTCCACTCACACACTCCTCCTCCCTCTCTCTTCAGAAAAGGGGAGGCCTTCCATGGATACCAACCAGCCTTGGCATATCAAGTTGCATTAAGACTAGGCGCATCTTCCCCTATTGAGTCTAGATGAGGCAGCCCAGCAGGGAGAAAGAAGGTCTCGGAGGCGGGCAACAGAGTCAGAGACAGCCCTGCTCCCACGGTTGGGAGTCCCGCATGAAGAAGACCAAGATACAAAACTGCTGCCTGTGTGCAGAGGACCTCGGTCAGTCCCATGCCTGCTCCGTGGCTGGCAGTTAAGTCTCTGTGAGCCCCAATAGGCTCTGGTTAGTCGATTCTATAGGTTGATTCTGTAAGGTTTTCTTGTGTCCTTGACCACTCTGGCTCCTACAGTCCTCCCTCTTCCCATTTCTTGCTTAAGGCATAGCTAAGTGTTTCAAGTATGTCTAGCCCCGTCTCTGCCTCCCGCCAGCAACAGTTACAGACACCCACTCACAATACCATTCATGTGGGTTTGGGCGAGCCTCCAGTTGTGTGGCTTGCACCGCAAAGGTTTTAGACTTGCTGATCCTTTTCCCTAGCCATTTTTAAATAGGGCTAAGATAGTTAGATCTATCCCCATTAATCTAATTTCTTCCACAGTAAACATATTGCATCATATGGTACATTTATCACATCCCATTCCTCTGTGACTTTCATTTGTTCTGACCCTCTAGTCCACCTTTTAAGCTGCACTGTATAACCAAAGCTCTTTGTGCAGGCGATACTCTGAAAGAACAAAGAAATAACCACGCCCACACTCTCCCTCACACCCCTCACCCCTGCTTATGCTTCGATGGTGTATTTGAATGACTTCAAAAGTAAAATTCTTCTACTATATAATAATCTAATCAAACACACCGTTTTCAAGAACTTCACCAACATTTATTGCCCAGTTTTCCTCCTAGGAAGCCCAAACCATGACACCCCCATTATTCCAGATGCCTGGGCACCCCCATTATTCCAGATGCCTGGCCAAACTTTCTTTTCAGACGGTGCACCTGGTTATGGTAGTCCTTCCATGAGTTCTTGTTCTCTAGAGCTTCAGTCTGTAGACCATGCCAAATGGTCAGCGTGCAGGAACATAGTTCAAATGTTTGGTGTAAAGAACACAGCAGTCTCTGTCCGCTGAGCACTGTGCACTGGATCCAGGTAATCTAGCTTCTGCATGAGGCTGAGTGTGCTCCTTTTGTTGCCCTGCCTTACAGAGACAGGTTTCCGTAGTGGCTGTGATATAAGGTACTTTGGCTTTAAAATGAAGGGAAATAAACGGGAGGCTGGTGGTATCTAGCCTGGCTAAGATGAAAGAAACTGGACAGTGCTTGGCCTTATCCATCTAGGGGTCAGTAATGTGACCTTTTAAAACTTAAATGTTTTCTTTCAATTCATACGGATTAATGATTTGGAATGAATACTAAGTTTGAGTGTGTTCTATGCCTCTAATGACAATATTTAAAAAGAACACTGCATTTCGTCCAGTATAAAGCAATGGGGCCCCGGAGGCTACCAGAGAAACCTGGTATTTTATAGACTATAGAAGCAAGCTCAAGCCCATGGCAGAAGCTGATTATGGCTTTTCCTGAGTCAGATTCTCTAAGAGGAAGGAGCGCTGCTGTTCAGATAGGAACAGTATTGTTTTTCCTGTCCTGATCACTCAGCTTGTTAGAGGGAGAAAATGAGTCCACATCATGCAGACACACAGTGACTCAACAATAGGCAATTATACCTAACCAGGCATATGAGTTTCTTTCATCTTAAGAATAACTTGATCTCAATCAAAACTCAGTGCACTTCGGATTTGAGGTCTTCAGTAGTGCAGAGTCCTGGAAGTTCTGTTTGTTTGTTTATTTGTTTGTTTTAGTGTGTAATCATTTATAAGATCATGGGTTTCACCATGACTCTTGATACACACACACACACACACACACACACACACACACACACACACACTAAACGTATATCATATACTTGGCTCATATCCACACTCATTTTCTTTTTTTTTTTCAACTTTTATTAGATATTTTCTTCATTTACATTTCAAGTGTTATCCAGAAAGTTCCCTATACCCTCCCCCCTCCTGGCCCTGCTCCCCTACCCATCCGCTCCCACGTCTTGGCCCTGGTGTTCCCCTGTATTGGGGCATATAAAGTCTGCATGACCAAGGGGCCTCTCTTCCCAGTGATGGCCAACTAGGCCATCCTCTTCTATATATGCAGCTAGAGACATGAGCTCAGGCGGTACTAGTTAGTTCATGGTTATTCTTCTACCTAGAGGGTTGAAGACCCCTTCAGCTCCTTGGGTACTTTCTCTAGCTCCTTCTTCCTTGGGAACCCTGTGTTCCATCTAATAGCTGACTGTGAGCTTCCACCTCCATGCTTGCCAGGCATTGGTATAGTTTCCCCCGAGACAGCTATATCCGGGCCCTTTCAGCACTATCTTGCTGGCATATGCTATACTATCTTGCTGGCATATGCTATAGTGTCTATGTTTGGTGGCTGATTGTGGGATGGATCCCTGGCAGCCTCTGTTCCGGCCCAATCTCGTGGAACTTGAGACATCAGCCAGGAGATTGATATCCACACTCATTTTCTTTCTTGTGACTCTTTTTCTCACCACAGTTACCCCCCTTTTACTTGCATGACATATATTTTTATACCCAAATCTCACAGATAATGAAACACATGATACACATCTTTCTTGGTTTGGGTTATATCATTGGATATTATCTTCATTTCTACCCATTTTCTTACAAATAACACAATTTCTTTTGTTTTATGACTTAATCAGTTTCCATTATGTAACTATGCCCCACTTTCTGTACCTATTTACCTGCTGATGGGCATCTATGCTAATATTTCTTGGCATGTAATGAATAGTGCCAAGGTAAATATGGACTGCAGCCTTTTGACTTAGACTCCTTTGAAGCTATCCCCAGGATGACACAGCTGGATTATTTTGGCTTGTCTCATGTAGTTTGGTTGTTAGGACAAAGAAAGTCTTCGAAATCCCACCTCTCACTCCCCATCTCACCAGCTGCTTCTCTGTTTCTCAGGAAAAACCACTGCCTTCCATCAGTCAGTACAGTACTAGAAATCTCTTGGCTTCAGTTGAAAAGATATTCAGAGTTCCAAAAGACTATTAGCAAGTCAAACCCAGCTATGCAGGTTATCTTTTTCCCTCTGGGAAAAAAAATCTTTCTGATATTACCTTTGTAGAAATAAGGAAGAAGCCACCATTGAATTACTTGTTTATGCTAGGAAAGGAGAGCTCTGATTGGCTGGATTCATTCTTATTCCACATTCTTTTTGATTCTTTCTTTTTCTCCCCTGAAGACAAAGGGCTCCACAAAGATTCTCATATTTATTCTGCAGGTGAGAGCACATTTGCTTACTGACGCAGGTTCTCTGAAGGAGGCCTGTGCTGAGAAGGAAAAGGCAACAGAGAGATTATAGAGGTCACTCGGGAAGGCCTTGCATGTGTTGCTACCTGCAGTTTGCTCCTGGGTCACGTCCAAGGTACAGTGGAGCACCTGTCTGGATCTAAATTCTTATTGTTGAGAGAAGCAGACCTGACAACTAGGAGACAAACGTCCATTGTAGTAAATGGGATTAATAAAGTTCCCTATTGGCTATATAATAAAGTTCCCTATTGATGATGTATGTATAGAATTCTAAAATACATATTACTGAACTAATTTCAAACCACCATATTTTATATCCTCAACACTATAAGAATATTGATGACCAGATTGTTATTTTTTATTTTATTATTTTTATGGGTGTCTTTGTCTGGGAACTGCATGCAGGTTGTGTCTGCAAAGGCCAGAAAAGCAGGTTGGATCCCCTGGGACTGGAGTTACAGGTGGTGTGAGCCATCATGTGAATGCTGTGTGATTGAACTTGGATCCTCTAGACGAGCAAATAGTGCTCTCAACTGATGGGCCACCTCTCCAGCCCTTACCAGATTATTTACTAACGTTCTTTCTTAATTCACAGTATGAAAGATCGGCTCTTACAGTGAGTAGGACCACAGACTCAATTCTATCCCTGGAGCTTAAACAAGTCACTTAACTTACCTCACTGTGTTAGTTTCCTTGTCTGCGTACTGAAGATGTGTGGGATTGATTTGAGTGGCTCGATGGGATATTCTCATGATAGTGTGAGAGTAAAGAAGAAACAAACCCTACAAACTTCTATGTCAAAAAAGGATATAAAGTATCCTAGACTCCCTTTAGACATTCCTAATGTGCATTATTTCAGTAAAGCGTCTAGCTTTTCTGTAGTAAGAACAATACTTAGGCTGAGACATCTAGTCTAGGCATACCCCTGCAATCTCAGCATTCGAGAGGTGGGGGCAGGACAATAATATTCAAGGACTAAGAGTCACAGTGAGATCCAGACTCAAAACATCACGATCACCACCAACAACAATTTAAATAATAACGTTTGGGTTGACTCAGTTCACGGAAAGAGCTGTGCTTTGTTTCTGAAGACAGTCAAACTAACTTAAGACAGACAGTCTGTTCCTTGGGCTCTGACGTACCCCCTGGGTTCTGACTGTGCACAGTTTAAGGCTTTGTGTATTTCCAAAAAGGGATATATGAGTCTTGATGATCTGAAAATCAATCAGCTCAGGTGTGCTAAGCCTTTCCACTCATCTTTTATCAGACACGAGAGACAGTGACATTCCAGGTGAGCTAAGGGAACAGGGCAATGGGTGGGGGTGTGATCAACAGTGAGGAATAGGATTCAGGTTGCCTGGTTACAAGCTGCTTTCCCCCCACTCATGATGAAGCTTAGTATACTGTAAGAAACTTGGTATTTTGTTTTCTATCATTAAATAAATGAGCCTTAAACACTGACAAGTCCATCCTAGGATGAAGGGATCAGCACCTTTGTCTTTCAGCTCAGCACCTTTGTCTTTCAGCTCAGCACCTTTATCTTCCAGCTCAGCACCTTTGTCTTTCCAGTGGTATTCAACTACTATGATTGCTCGGGGCAACTGCTGACTCTTCCTGAAGATATTGAGAAAGGAACAGAAGTTGGCCTATCCCATGGTTTTCACGTGTTATTCGAATTTTATGTCGATAAGTCTCTTCTTGACAATGCTGTTTGTCTCTATTGTAAGTGTTATAGTAAAAGCTTGGAAACCCAATCGCTAAATCCTCTATTGTCTGCATCTGAAATGTGGACCAAACAACCTCCCTTAAGATATTGATTGCCATGGCTGCCCCAGGGGGTGTCCTCATCAACTCTTCCCTTGTTTCCTGCAGTAATCTTTGAATGGTATTTGATTTCCCATAGTTCTTTCAGCATTATCCATTAGAATGTCAATTTAAAACATACCAGATATTGTGGTGAGGCCTTCAGTACATTAGAAAATGTCTCCACTAGTGCCTAGCCGTACATAAGAAATCTATGTTACCTTCAAGAGTCAGGAAGTGTTGCAGAAGGTCAGTGGATGGGGAGGTGTAGAGCAGAAACATTTCTGAGCATGGCATAGCTTTTGTACTCATGAACTCTGGGCAGCTGTGGTTATGTAAGACCTGCACAAGAGGGCCCTGCCAGCACGTCATGGGTTCATCATAGCCACTGATACATTGCCCACACCTCCATCAATAAATAATCCCCACACCTCATGCTCATACAAGGAACCTTAATTAACTCAGTATGGGAGTCGGAAGAGTGACTTGTTTGGAAGCAGGTTTGAGTGAGAAAGGCAGGGGATAAGAGAGAGAAGAGATGGTGAAAACAACTAAAATCCATGTGCACCAATGAAGCCATGGAAGAATGGAAAGTGAACAAATAGTCCCTACCACCTTTCCTTATCCTGGCCTTTTCACTAGTAGGGCGTCCGGCAACTGGGTCAAATTTGCAGAGCTTGCTCCATAGCCTACAGCTCTCTTCTACAAAAGGTTGCTTTCCTCTTCCTTTGCTTTTTTCTGGACTTTTAGCGAATGCTACCCTCTCAGATGCCCTCCAGCATCCTAGAAAAGTGTGGCCTCTTATTAATTTAGCTATCAACTTGTCATTTCTTCTAATAGATCTGTAAGAGGTGGGGGCTTGCTACTCTTGTTCACAGGCTTCTAGAAGAACAGCTGTTGTTTCTGTTTCCTAATAGACAGTGTTTGTTAAGTGGCTAGATTCAAGGCTGTGGAAGGGCTAGATAGTACCCATCTCACCGACTTTAAAAAGACTAATAGTGAAACTACATATACAGCAACCAGGATTAACACCTAGCGCAAGAGCTGCTGAGTACCTGTGCTTAATATTCCTTAAAGATGTATACCACTTCCACAATCATTTTCCTGTTCTAATGACTTGAGGGGTCAGGAAAGCCAACTTAGAGGAATCTTCTTAATTCTGGAGGAGGCAAAGAAGCAAAGCCAGGATCTCAGGTTGATCAAGCCAGCTTAGTCAGTCAACAGGATCTCAAGGGAGGGAGAGGAGGGAAGATTGAAGAGAAAAAGACAATTAGACAACACTATAACACGACTCCAGGCAGGACTGAGGCTGAAACAGCTTTATCTTTCTCCAGCCTGCTTTTATATCATTCTAGGTACATCTAAGAAACATGGTCAGTTCTTAGATCAAAGACATAGTTAGTCATCAAGCGAAGTAGTAAACAAGGAGCTCACACAAGCTAGTAATCAAGCGAAGTAATAAGCAAAAAGGTCATACAAGGTAATAATTAAGTAAAGTAGTAAGCCAAGAGATTACATAAGGTAGCAATTCAGCAAAATAGTAGACAAAGCCCCATGGTCATTGTTTCTAATATTCTTCTCTGAGCCTACTTCCTTGTCTGAGCCCAGACAAATGCCAAATTCCTGGAAGTGGCACCAAAAGCTCTCAACATCAGGTCCTTTGGTCTAAAGGGCTCCTGCATGTCCATCATGAGACCTCTGTGGAGGAAAAGAGCAAGCTTTTACTCTTGTTTACTTTTAGATAACCAAACACAGCTTCATAGGTGGTTAAAATAAATTAAAATTATTGCCTGTGTATGTATGTGGAGGTCTTTCCTGAACCCGAGGCTCACTGGTTTAGTCCCTCTCTTGTTTTCCACAACATGGTGCATATACTTCCATGATGTACAAGGGTTTTACATGGGAGCTAGGGATCTGAACTTAGCTCCTCAGGCCTGTGCGGCAAGCACTTGACTGACTGAGCCATCTCCTCAGCCTCTATCATCCATTTTAAAGAGTGCAACCACACAGACTTCAAACCTATGAGGGAATGGACCTCCACTCCCCTAGAAGAACTATCTCTCTCTCTCTCTCTCTCTCTCTCTCTCTCTCTCTCTCTCTCTCATTTGAAATGAGTCCTTTCTGGCAGCTCATCTCTTCTTTCTTGTCCACTTAGACTCAACAGTATGCTCTACTTCTATAGTTTTTCTGTCTTCTTCACCTCCCCAGTTTAATTTAATTCTTTTCTTTACAAATATTGGAAGTATCTATTACCCTCTATTTGACTGAGTAATTAGCTGCCTCTCCTGCCATGGTCATCTTTATGTTATCTGAATAGTGAAATTACCGAGATTCAAATTCTGGGTCCCATATTGTTTGATTCAACTGGGTGTAACAGAAACTCGTGTTCTGAGATGTATTATGTGCACAAAGGCACGTGTAATTGATGCATGTTTAGAGAATAACAATGAAATAGGCATCTCTTTTTCAACATCAATTAAAAATAGAACATGAAAATACCTTTGACATTCCCCTTTGACATTCTGTCTACTCTCCACATTTGCAAGGTTGATTGACCACATTGTCCCCAGATGTTTGTTTGTTTGTTTGTTTGTTTGTTTATGTGTTTGGGCCTCATTCATGCCAATGAATATAACCAAGTCTGGCAGGCTCTCATCGGAACGAAATTGTGTGAGCAAATCACTATTTAATTCTCCATCTAGCTGAAGAGTATGTGAGCTGCTCAGAGGGTTTTGCTCTTGTGAATGACGCTGCTGCAGACACCTCCCTGTGTTTCCCGGAATGCGTGGAAGAATTTTCCTACTGGTTTACCCTTAACAATTGACGTTGGTTGGCAGTAAAACATTTTCCTATTCAGTTCTATTCTGTGACAGCAACTTGTTTTCTAAAAGTGATATCAAATTATATTCCTCTCCAGTGGTTCATGAAAATGCATGGGGCTTCACATCTCCTTGCACGTGTCAGGAAGATTGTCAGCCTTTTAAAGTCTGGCTGTTCTGGCAGGTGTGAAATGATACCTCTTTGAGATTTCTATCCACATTACCTTCCTTACTAAGGAGACCGAGGTCCTTTGTTTGTTGATTCCATTTCTAGGCTCCTCTGCTGGGAAAGTTAGTTCATTTTTTCCGCCGCTATGGGTGGTTAGGTTTTGATTTCTTGAAGTACAGGATTTCTTCCTATTCAGTCTACATGTATTTTGAGTACTACAAGTCTGGCAAATATTTTCTTCTCATTTCTGGACTTAGGGTGAATAGATCCACTGGAAAACTAGAAGTTTCCATTTTGAATATAGTTGTATTTATTGGTAAAATGTTTTAAAATTGATACATACAACACTTTTTTGTGATTTTTTTTTAAATTAGTTCTTTGAGAATACCATATACGGTATTTTGACCACACTCATCCTCGTCTTGAACTTTCCTAGCCCCACAGACTCATAATGTTACTACACACTCTCCACAGCTTGGTGTTCTTTCTCTCATTTCCTTCCCTCTCTCTCACTCTCTCTTTCTCCTTCCTTTCTGCCTTTTCTTTCTCTTTTCTTTTGCTTATCTTTTCTTTTTCCTTACACCTATCATTTCCAATTTGTGTGGCCCATCTACTCTTGGATGTATGGACCTTCACTTGAGCATGGTGGTCCATACCAGTAAAGTAGGCTCTTCTTCTCCCAGCAACTATCAATTGAAAGTAGCCCCCATTTTTTTCTTTCTCTTTTTTTTAATTTATTAATTTTTATTAGATATTTTCTTTATTTACATTGCAAATGTTATCCCCTTTCCTAGATTCCCTCCAACCCCCCCCTATTCCTTCCCCTCTCCCCTGCTCACCAACCCACCCACTCCTGCTTCCTGGCAATCCCCTATTTGGACGTAGAGCCTTCATAGGACCAATGGCCTCTCCTCCCATTGACAAGGGGTGGGACTTCACACCAACCTCACTCTCATCCTGGAGTTTTATCCAGCTTGATCTTGTCCAGGTCTTATGCATGCGACTAAAGCTTATGTGAGTTCACAAGTGCAACTGCTGTGCTGTGCCTGAACAACACCCATTCCTTGTAGTTATTTGTGCCTTGGGCTCTTACAATCTTTCTTCCCACACCTCCACAATGATATCTGAGCCTTGGAAAAAGCAGATATGATAGAGACACTCCATCTAGCCTCTTATTCTTGACACTTTGACAAATTATAGATCTCCATGTGGATCATCATCTACTGCAAATAAAAGCTTCTCTGATGAGGGTTGAGAGATGCCCTAATGAATCTCCGGGTGTAATGATAACTCATCGGCAATCAATTGAATACCATGTCTATCCAGCAGAATAATAATAGTAGTTTCTCTTCTAGGACCTAGGGCCTGTCCAGCCATGGGTTCTTGGCCTAAATAATGGTGGAGGGTATGGGTTTCATATTGTGGAGCAGACCTTCACTCCAACCAGAAAGAGGTTTGCTTAGTTATTTATGCCATCCTTGTACCAGTGGGCATACCTGGTCTATCCAGTTGGAAAAGTTGCATTGTCAGCATTCACATCTGGATGTGATTGATGGTTACTATTCCTCTGGTAGCCTGCAGCACTATGATATATATATAGTAAGTAGGGAGGAAGTACCAGGTGAGTACCACCTTGATCTCTCCATGCTTAATGACTCAAATGTGTAGCGCCTTCAGCAGTAGGGTCTTACCATCAAGTTCTGGAGAACAACCAGGAGCAATGGCAATAGCCTCTAATGTTTAGGCCAATAGGACCTTACTGGCTACCAACTTTAAGAGAGGAAATCCATTCCTGGCACTGGCCTTCTTATTTATTACCCTGTTGTATCTAATCTGGGCTTAAAGGCTTTTGATGCCATTAAGAGATTCTCATACATTTTCTTTTTCATTCAGCCTTATTCTTCTCATTGAAGCCTTAGAATAAATTGCCATGTGTAGTAACAATTCTGGCAATTTGGCTTCTTTGAAAATCACTGGAATATTATGGGAATATGTTTTTGTTTTAATCCAGATGTGGGATATGGGGCTACTTCAGATTGTCCACAGCAGCTGACTATGATTTGCCTCGTACTACAGTAGGGGAGTGATTTTGCCAACTGCAGCTAATTTCTGTAATTGTGTAACATTTGGAATCCCGGAGACTTTTCAGAGGGTATAAAAATGCTAGAGCCCTTGAGAGGCAGGGTGGATGTGTTGTTTAGTGGTTGATTGTTGTTGGTTGGTTTTGGTCACAAAAGAAAGAAGAAGAAGAAGAAGAAGAAGAAGAAGTTGGATATCTTGATGGCAAAGATCCAATTCATCCCAAGGAACTCAGTGTCCCCAATCACCACCAGGAAGTAGTCTAACAATAACATCACCCCCTTTCATTTCTATCTTTTCTTCTCTCCTATCTAGGGTTAGGGGGTTGAAAGGATAGAAAAGAGATTGAGAAGGGTGGAAGAAAGAAGAACCCAAAAATCATCCTCTGACATTTTACAGGAATTGTATTGAAAGCAATGGTGAATTTGGGAAGACGGCTGCTATCTGCAGTGTTGGATCTTTTCTGTGAACAGTGTTTCTCCTTTCTCCCCTAGTTTCCCAGCAGGGGCTTTTTTCTTGCTGCATAGATTTTCATGTATTAGAGTTTTTTTCATAGATGTTCTCTGTTTAAATTTGTAAAGGATATAACTTAAAAATACATCTCAAATCTCTTCTCTCAGAAGGCTGTGCATGTGTAAAACATTCAGTAACTTTGAAATGTTTAAATTTTATGCACATAGGACAGCTATCCATGAAATATAAATTGTATTTATTTGTAAAACACTTCCAATGCATCTTATCTTTTTTTGCTTAGTAAACTGACTCAAACATCAAAGGTATTATTTAATTGTGTGTGTGTGTGTGTGTGTGTGTGTGTGTGTGAAAGAGAGAGAGAAAGAGAGAGAGAGAGAGAGAGAGAGAGAGAGAGAGAGAGAGAGAGAGAGAGGGAGGGGGGCAATTTCAAAGGGAATGATTTAAATATATTTTATTGAGTATGAAGTTTTTCAGTTGAGGTTTCTCTATTATATTTTTTTGAGATTACATTTATAAGATTAAAAACTAGTCTTTGATTCCTGGTTTTCAAACCATATTATAAAATGATGACTTTCATTGAACATTTTAATTAGCACATTGAAATATGTATAGATTTTTCCCTTTGAATTGTAAAATGTAATGAGTAACACTTTTTTTTAAATGAGTAACACTTTTGATTTCTAAGATTCAACCAACTTTACATTCCTGAGAAAACATAGTGTTATCAAATGTCTTTACTTTGGAGTCATTGCTGTATTTGGTATTCTAGCTGAAAGTATATAATTAATTTAAAATTAATTATATATCATGCATATTCCTAAATAATTGGTTATTTTATGGTTAGGACTCTACAGCCCTTGTTCTTTCCTAGTATCTGTTTGGTGTTACTGCAGATGTTAGAAATAGCACACTTTGGAAAGCTTCCTCTCTGATCGATCCCTGGACCTGGTGATAGTTTTTAAGGCTATTGATTCCTAACAGGTTCTTCAGAACTTGCCTATAGAATGCTACTCTAGACATGGGAATTTTCTTGAAAGATTTTAAACAACTCGCTTAATTTTTATCTGTTCTTATTTTACATTTTTAAGTAAAATATAATTTAGTTACTTTCCTCCCTGCAGCCCCTCCCAAGTTCCCTCCATCCAACTCCTCTCATGTTCCCTCTCCCCAAATACTTCCATGTCAACGTCAACTATCAAATTGCTATCCACTTCCTCCCTGGTTATTAACATTTTACACACACACACACACACACACACACACACACACACACACACACACGTACACACATGTATGTGTGTAGATCATATACATAGAAGTATATGTATATAAATGTATGTGCATACCCAAATACATATATACAACCTGCTGAGAATGTTTTGTTGTTTGTGTGTATATGGTTTCAGTACTACCTCTTGGTATTGCATAACCAATTACAGAACTCATCCCTGGGAAGGGCTAACTCTCCCCGTCTCTGCAGTCATCAGCTGTCTGTAGCTCCTTGTTCAGGGGTAGAACCCCATGTCAGTTTGCTTACTTTAACATGCTGTTAGTGGTACTCAATTTTTTTCTTAAGTGTCAGTATTAACAGTCTATTTATTTGAGAGGCTTCCGTCCTTGACTTCCATTTGGCTATGTGTTATTTATGAAATCCTTTTGTATTGGCATTTTCTACTTTCATTCTGTTTCTCCCTTTGTTTTTAAAGCAAGCAGCATTTTTTTAGAGATTTCGCAAATACTTTATTAGACATCATTTTTTACTTTGTTAATTATTTCTATTTATATCATCACTTTCTATTTTTTATTATCTATTTCTGCTTTTAATTAATTACATTGCCTTTTGCCTGCCAACTTTTACAGAAAAGGGCTCCTTGATACTGACTTGGTGCTCTGTGTTGGTCCTGTATGTAAGTGTGCACTGTGTACTGTCCGTTTCTGCTCTCTTCATGAGTTTGGACCTACTGGTTGTTATGTGCACCAGGCTGCTCTTCAGCTTCAAAGTCTCCTGCTTCAGCTTCCCAGCGCTCAGGTTATAAGCACGTGCCACCACCAGCCAGGCTTATTATTTCTTTCTTAATTCTATCAAATTTTGATATTTGCATATGGTGGTAAGTAATCTGTTTCTTATCTTACCGAGTCTGCCTTCCTCCCTTTTCTTATCAGGATCATCACTTTTTTCCCCACATGTGGTAGAGTAAGAAAACACTATCTATGTGATGTAGATTATTGGAATATGGTAGACTGTGTTTGACTCCCCTAATTGCGGTAGTGAGATTCCCAGATGTCCCGTGTGAACGTGAGTTTATGCCTTTTCTTCAGTGATTAGTTTTAGATACTTTGTCCACTAGATCAAGCTTCTAATGATGTGGTTCAAGTCTTTTTTATTTACGAGTAACTTATTTTTGAATACTTGATAATAAGTATTATATATTCTAACGTCTGATTTGCCATTATTTCTATTCTATTTTATTAATATTTCTTTGAATATTTTAATAGTTCTGTTATTAGAGCATAAAAGTTTGAAATTATTATAAATTTCCAGTTAATTTATCAATAGTAATATTCTTTGGCATCTGATATTTACTTTAGAACATATTTTGATGGGCTACCTTACCTATGTCACCTTATCTTGATGAAAGTAATATTTAGCTAATCTATCTTTTACTACTATTAACTAACACAATTTCAGTACACTTACAGATCTGACTGGCTTTTTCTCACAAGTGATAAACTAAACAGTACCCTGTTGACACAACAGAAGGAACTCTTTAGTGCAAGGAATGGAATGGCTTTTGTGGGTGGCTTGACCAAAGAAAGGGGATAATTCTGAGAGTGGACTAGTTAGCATTACCTTAATTAAACTCAATTTGTTTTAATGGTTAATGGAAAAAGGACTTCTTAATGGCTGCTCAGAAGGCTCAGTGAGGCCATTAGTTGCTATAGATTTCCTGATTTGGGAAAAGCTGTTGTGTTAGGGGTTTCTCCTACTCTAAGGTTTCACTCTGATTGCCTGGTACTTCTGTATGTTGGCTATTGCGTCTTATTATCCAAAGCAATAGCCACCCATACATTTTGTATAATGCTATTTTTTTCTTTTAAATCATTGTTTTTGTAAATAGTACCTCTTTCTATTTTATGGTTTTAGAGTCAAATCTGTTGCTCTATGTTTTTATAAACTTTAGTTCATTTATATTGATTATTACTGACATATGTTTTGATTTCTATCATGTTATCTATATTTTCTGTTTTTCTGCTTCATGATTTTATACTTATCCTCTGTAACTTTAAGATTCAGTCATACTAGAGTTATTTCTTTAGATCATATGCATACTTAACTTGGCAAAGTCTACTCAATATTTTATTTCCCAAACAGTATGAGGGTTTTGGAATAATTCAGCTTCAGTGATTCCTAATTTCCACTGATTTCCCAAAATTTAGCTCAATTTTGATTACTTTAATTCTTAATTTATATGTTATATTGTTTTGCTAAGGAGTCACTCATATATTTCAAATTCAATGACCATTTCTTGGATCTTTTTAAAAATGTATTTGTGTGTGTGTGTGTGTGTGTGTGCGCGCGTGAAAGAGAGAGAGAGAGTGTGTCTGTGTGCATATGTATAATATGTCTGTCTTAGAGTTTTATTGCTATGAAGAGATACCATAACCAAAGCAACTCTTACTAAGGAAAACATTGAATTGGAGCTGGCTTATACTTTCAGAGGCTTAGGTCATTATCGACATGGCAGGAAGCATGGCATCATGCAAGCAGACATGGAGGAGTCAAAATTTTTACATTTTGATCTGAAGCCAGTTGAAGGAGACTGGATTCCACACTGGGTTGAGCTTGAGACTAGAAGACATCAAAACCTGCCCCACAGTGACATACTTCCTCCAATAAGGCCGCACCTATTCTGACAAGGTCATACTTCCTAATAGTACTCCCTGTGGGCCAAGCAAACATATGAGGGACCAAACCTATTCAAACCACCACAATGTGTGATGTGTGTATTTGGGAGTTGATTTGGTTTCCTTCTTCTATGGGTTCCAAGGATCAATCTGGGGTCTGACATAAGGCTTATTCAGCAAGCATCTTTACCTACTGAACTCACAGGCTGGTCATCTTAGGACGCTTCATGGTATGACAAAGATTACTTTGGAAATGTCTTGAGAGTCTCTGATGTGGTAGTCTGAGGTGACTTTTCTCCGTCCTCATTCTCACTGGCATGCAAAGCGTGGTTGTTCCAAATGTGAGTCTCAGCTATTATAGGTAAAACAGCGCTCAACACAGTTCTCCGTCGTTTATGAACTGTTTAAATGGCCATCTAAACTATCTTTCTTTGTTTTGAAGCTGTGAAGTTTCACTGAAATATATTTCTGTGTGAGTTACTCTTTTCTCACAGCTCATCTTTAATTTCTGTGGTGTTTGGCACTGTGCTTCATGCTTCTGAGAGATGCAAAGTCATTATGTTTTCCAAAATTGCCTGAGTCCCATTTTGTCTTCTCTGTCTTCTTTGAACTTTGACTATATCTATCTGCGTCTTTTCAACCTGTGGCCAGCCTCTTAGCTTCTCTTCCACTTTGCTTCCCCTTCAGCTCAGCGCTGCCCTCAGGAACATTTCCTCTCCTCTCTCATGGAGGGCACACACCTCTTCAGGTGTATCAAACCTGGCACAGGGCTTCTGGTCTTTCTTATGTTTTATCTCCAACAGTATTACTGCCTTTTCTAAACACACACACACACACACACACACACACACACACACACACAAACACACAAACACACACAGAGAGAGAGAGAGCTCTGTAGTTAATCTTTTATTGTCTTGTCACACTCTTTGTATCCTCTTGTGCTCTTTAAGTGCAATGGTGGATTTAAACCTGGCAGCTTTACAGAACTGGTTCCCCAGTACATATTTCCTGCTGATCCTCATGGTTTTGCTGATTTCACAAGCACTAGCTCTAGTTTTAAAACCAGGTCATATTATTTGTGCACCCTCAAAGCACAAATAATACACAATTGAGCTTAGGTTCAGGAAGTCTCAAAACAAACAAACAAACAAACAAACAAAAAATCCTCCCCAAACAAACAAACAAACATAAAACATATATTTTCTCCTATTCCTGCCGAGAATCAAGACCAGGAAAACACCTCACTGCCTCCCCCTGCAGGAATTTTTCTAGCTAAGCTCTGAGGATCCCAGCTTTGTCTGTGGAGGGATGGATGTTAAGCCATAAGCTTTTGTTCCCGCCTATGTTTTTGCTCACACAGCCTTTAAAAAACAGCAGAGTCTGGGTCCGTTTGAGTGGCTTCTGCCTAGAGAATAAATCCTGGTTTGTGGCCTCTGGTCTTCTGCATGTGAAAAACTGGCCAGGATGAAAACTGGCCATACTGGCACCCCCTTGTCTCTTAGAGTTAGCTATTACCTCAAGCTGCTACCTGGGCCTCTTGCTGATGTTTGAACTAGCCAATCATGTGAAACCGCGCCAATTTCCCCAACCCCCTACCCCATTACTATAAAAGCTTCTAATTTTCGAGCCTCGTGGTCGACTCTTTCACCTCTTGCATGGGTGGGGCGTTGTCCCACGGAGCTCCGTGAATATACCTCCCTCATGTGTATTACATCAAGATGGTCTTTCGTGATTCCTTGTGTGCTCGAACTCCCGAGACTCGAGTGGGGTCTTTTTTCATGGACCTAACACATGCATCCTTTTCATCTTCTGTACTCACCCTACTTGGTCCAAGGAAATCTCTTCATTTCCCCACCAGCCCAGCCCATAATGAAATAGAGAAAAAAAAATCACCATGTTTGGCACTCCTGTATGAGTGTGTGTGAAAACTCTTCTCTTACAGCGCCTATCTTCTGTCTCTGTGTGTGCATGCATGCATGAACATGTGTACTTATCTATAAATGTAAATAGTCTTGGTGAGTTTCAATTTTGTTGACACTTAGTCTTCAACTTACATCCAGAAAATAACACACATTATATACCATATTCTGACGCTCAGGGTACCTGCCTTCATCTCTCCTCAAGGTACTTCTTTTGCTCTGATGTCTTAATTAGAATACAATATCAGAAACTGAGAAAGAGTGGGAATTTTTTTTTATTAAGGGATTATCAGATGGTAAGAAATACCTGTATTCAACAAAATGGCTGACTTTCAAAACTTTTAGAATGAAATTCATCAGAAATGAGACCAGGTAAAGCTGCTATCTTCTAAGAAGGTGAGTTCAAAGCCATGGGTACTTACCTGTATCCACAAGTATGCATAAATGTCTAGGAAACTCATTATAGACTCTCTGAATTGCTCTTTTGCATAGCAGTTCATTCCCAGGGTGTGTTTGTGTGTGTGTCATTGTGTGGACCGTGTTGCTTATAAAAACAAGGCAACGTTGAGCAGCTGAGCAGTAGACTACTGGGAACCCCAAGTGTCATGGGCTCCTGCTGGTGCCGTGAGAGACAAAGAAGTTGTTCAGCTGACAGGTTGTTCTATAGCCAGTGCAAAATAGTAATAGGCAGGGAGGTTAGATTTTCTGTGTAAGGTTCTGTTGGGACCTTTGGTGAGCACTGAAGTCCAGCAGTTGCCTTTCAAAGGCTCTCTCTTCTCTCTCCCCCAGCCATGAGCTTATTCTTTTCTGATGTTGCCAAATGTTCATATAGCATCTTGTGTATTCCAATGCCACAGACATTCTTTGTCCCTTGGGTTAACGCTTTCCTCCTTTTCCTGTTCCAATAGTATAATGATGTGCAAACAGAGTTTAGACAGGCAGCCATGAAGGCTCACGGGTGTGTCCTTAAGCATCTAGAAGGGGAAGCCTGGGTACTGAGCCTCCCAGGCCACCATCCTGCTGCCTGTTTTTGACACTTGTATAAACACCATTCCCACTTATTACTCTCACACTCCTCATTTAGATAGTTAATCTCTAAAGGTTGAGAACTGTACTGTGGTCTCCTTATGCTAATTATTTAATGTAAGTAAGTTTTTAAGAATAATCTCATTCATCAAGTCACAAATCAGTTATCTACCAAGCACCTAATAAAAGACTACTCGAAAAAGAAAAGTTTCTGGGCTCTGGGTGCACATTAGGGCAGGACTTATAAGAGCCCCAAGGTTAGGAGATTTGCCTCGCCCTAGAGACGGATGGGAAGAGAGATTGAGTACAGGCACAAGGACTGGAAGTGGTGTCTGGGGAAGCTGAAAGAGGTGACATTTGAGTTTTGAATTAAACATAGGAAAACCTGTGGGTGTGGTAAGAGCAACCCCGGGATGTCATGCGGAGAGAGGTTGGCAATCTGGAAAGCAGGAAGCAGGCTGTGTAGCTGTGATCCACAGAGAGGGTGGGGGTGGAGCCCGGGACTAGATCAAGTGTTAGAAGCTGGCAGTGAATGGATGATCTACTGCAGGCTCTCAGTAAGCCCCCTCCGGGAGGCACCGGGTGGAATTCATCACGGAGGTTTCTGTTGCATCTCCTCTCTCCCCTCTGAAGGTTGTGGCTCGCGCTTGGGCTTATCCTCGAAAATACAGCTTTCTTAGTCAAGTAAGCTCTGTCAGTTAGGGATGTAGGGAAGAAAATGTGTGCTAATAGTCTAGAGGCTCTGGGCAGAGATTTCCCCTCAGGAAGGGAGATGGACTGTGCAAACTGAGCTTTGCACATGAAGGGCAGATCACAGCAAGATCCTGGCTGCTTGCAACAAACAGATTGCAGGAGCTTTGAATAAATTACACGCCCTCCCTCTGTTTGCTTAATGTGAATTACTATTGCTTACTAGCAACAAGTTGATTAGAAAACTATTTTTAAAAAAATGGTACCCTCGGACAGTCTAGTGACACCTTACACAGTTGCAGCGGCTCCCAGACCTCTCCTCCGTCCACCACAGGCCACATTTTCAGACTTGCTCAAGAATAGGTGTTTGGCCTTGATCTCCTTGGTCATAGATATACCTAGGGGTAGATCTCTGGTGTGACTGTTACATTAGCAGAAATAGGATTTAGAAAAAAGTCACAGGTAGACTGTATAGTTTTTGCCGTGGCATTATTTTCCTTTGCAAACATGTAAGGCTTGCTGTCTGAAATTCATGAAGCAAATGGGTTAATTTGCACCTGCAGAGTGATTGTCAGCCCGGTGAGAGTTCTCACTGAATCTTGATTTGGAAACTCCAGCTGGGAAAGTGGGCTAGGGGACTCAGCAGGATCAAGTTCTATGCTGGGGAGAGAACGGGAATCGGTGCTTAGCATCAGCGAAGAAAGCCCTGCCTGGTGTTGGAGCACTTGAGATGGCTTGGCCCAAGCAGCTTAGGTATTATTCGATTTGGACTTAACAGCCCTGAGATGAAATGGCCTTTCATTTGACGTTGTTAAACAGGGACAAGCTGGGCCTTGCTTCACTTTTGAGTTTGCCACGTAAATGGATTGGCGACCGCAGAGCAGTGCAAGACAGTTCTTCTGCATCCGTCTCCCAGTGGCAGCTGTTCAGCTGAGAGCAATACTGTCTTTACTCCCGAGTAAACAGAAAGAAAAAGAAAAAGGAAAAAAAAAAAAAAATCGGCAACATATCTTTATGTAATGCTTCTCGCGCCCTCTCGTGGCTAGTTCTAAGAATGCAAGTCTGGAATTATTTCTTACAGAAGAGGCTTGTCTATCCAGAACTGATAAAGGAGGGAAGCTGGGATTTTAAACAAACAAACAAACAAACAAAAAAGTGCAAAGTACCTATTTAAGTCCATTTTACCAGCACACAATGTGTGGAACCGTTACTGAGTTCCTCCCTACCTCCTATACTTCATGGAAAATCTATGAGTGATTTAAAATAAATTGGCATTAAGGAAATGGTTTTAAAAATTTGAAAGTTTCAATTTTTTGACAATGAAATACATTTTGAACAAAATTTTAATATGCACTATATGTAATATGTGATTTTCAATTCTTTTTTCCTAATTAGAAGTTAGTCTGTTTTTTGCATCATTTCCCAGAGGGAATATCCTCTTTTATTACTTAGCTGTGTGCACTATTTAACCTAAAGAACACTTAAAAGTTCCTACTGCATTTTATTATTTATTGTGTGTGCACATAGATGTACCTATGTGGCTGTGAATTCTGTGTGCACATTGGTCTGGTCCTTCCACTCTGTGGGTCTTGGGGATCGAACTCAAATCCTCAGGGTTGGCTGCAGTTGCCTTTAACCGCTGAGCCATCTTGTCAGTCTTTCAATCCACAATTTCTTAATAGCAAAATTAACCAGCACTTTCATGAGTGCAGCTTTTTAGGAAGAGCATCTTCAGTTCCATTTAGAAGTGTGGGTGTTAACGGTAAAAACAGATGAGACTCATAATTAGAGACACTTGTGTTAGAATCTAAGCCTGAAGACCAGAAAGGTAGACTGCGTCATCTATTGGGCAAACAGGTTGGTTCAATCTTGAAGTACAAAATTGTTCATAGACAGGAAGGCATTGGAAATTAAGTTTTTGAAATAAAGTAAGTCACCAATTTACCACTTTCTTCTGAATCAATGGCGTAACTCAGTGATGTTGGTCAGTGGAAGCTCTCTGTCTTTCTGTCTCTGTCTCTCTGTGTGTCTGTGTGTGTCTTCATGTACAAATGTCTTTCCTACCCCTCTACCACAGGGTTCCCTGATCTCTGTGTTACATAAACCACAGTGTTTCTCTAGTATATAAGCTTCTAAATGATGGTGTAAAGACACACTCTGTCTCAGCAGGTCATCTGTTAGTCAGGACCTTTGGTGTGCTTGGTTCTGGCTTCTGTGTGAGGAGAACTCTGCAGTTTCACCACTCAGCAGAAGCCTGAGCTGTGATGAATTGTAATAGAAACAGTTCTGAGAGGTGAGAGGATTCATGAGGTGACTGGACCAGGCTCCCCATCACTGGACCTATCTACCCCTTGAAGCGAACATATTTTCTTCAGACCAGCATGGCAGACTTTATAGATAAACTTCCATAGAACTGCACAAAGAATAAAAACTGTCGGGCTACTAACATGAATTAATGTCTTTATAGAGAAATGCATTAATTTTGGTTTGATTGGTATTGTTTGTTTTGACTTAAAGTCTGAGGCTATCGCCACTCCTCTGCCTGGTACTGAGAGTCTTCAAGGTCTGACTAACAGGTCATGATAGCACACTCTTATGCATTTTTTTTTTTTTTACTCTTATGATAGTCCATGTTCTTCAAGGGCTGGGGAGAAGAAAGGAGGAGTTATATTATAGGTTTAAAGTTCCAGTCTTGTGAAAGTGAAGATCTTCAGAAGCCTGAACAGCAGTGTGCTTAGCTACTCAAACTGCTGTGATGGGGAATTGTATGTTGAGATGGGGAATTGTATGTTGAGATGGGGAATTGTATGTTGAGATGGGGAATTGTATGTTGTGATGGGGAATTGTATGTTGTGATGGAGAATTGTATGTTGTGATGGGGAATTGTATGTTGAGATGGGGAATTGTATGTTGCACAGATTTTGCCACAATACGGACATGGATGGAAATAAGTGACAATTTTATGAAGAAATTATGGGTAGAAGGAGAAGAATCAGAAGAAGAAAGGCTGGCAAGATGGCTCTGTGCTGAAGGCACTTGCTGTCAAGCTTGAGGGCCTGAGTTCCATCCTCAGGACCCACATGAATCTCATTGTGACATTTCTGCTTTTATTAGTAACGTTTTACTTGAAAATCGATTCTTCTCTCATATACATCCCAAACACAATTTCATCCCCCTCCCATTCCTCCCAACTCCCACCATATCCTTTCTCCTCCAAATCTGCTTCACCCCCAGTTTCTCTTCAGAAAAGAGCAGGACTCCAAGGATGGCAGCCAAAGACAGCAGAGCAAATGCAGTAAGATGAACCCATCAGGATGAAGAGAGTCTCCAGGCAGGCAACAGTCAGAGATGCAGCTGTTCCCACAGAACATCGAACTAACAGCCATACCATTCAGAGGACCTGCCATAGACACATGGAATCCCCGTGCTTGCCATTTCTGTCTCTGTGAGCTTGTATGAGCCCTGCTTAGCTGATTTGGTGGGCCATGTTCTCCCCGATATCCTCCATCCCTTCTGACTCCTACAGTCTTTCCTACCCCTCTACCACAGGGTTCCCTGATCTCTGAGGGGAAGCATCTGATGAAAAACTCCAAGTTAGATTTTCACTCTGCAAAATGTCCAGCTGTGGGTCTCTGCACTCACTCCTGTCTGCTGCAGGGGGAGCAGCTCTGGTCACAACTGGTCAAGGCACTGATCTATGAGGATAGCAGAATATCATTAGGAAGTGTGTGTGTGTGTGTGTGTGTGTGTGTACCAGTCATGCTTGGCTTTACCCTAGACCTCTGGGCTATCCAGTCTCCTGTTCCTTGCCAGCTAGTGTAGGGCATGGGCTCCCTCGTGTGTGGAGGTCTCAAGCTAGACCAAACATTGGTTGGCCATTCCCACAAGTTTTACCAGCACACCTTTCAGATAAGACAGATTGTAGGTGGAGGGTTTTATGGCTGGGTTGGTGTCCAGGTAGCCTGCAGAGTGCAGTGAAGGCTCCAAGCCCTCTCCATGGTCACTGAGCTGAGTGGACATTGTCCTTGGCAATAGGGAGCCACTTTCAGTTTTCAGAGAGTAACCTTCGATCCTGGTATCAGCCTGGTTTGTTTAGGGATCTCCTCAGTCAACAACGTAAGCTAAGGCACCCTATTCCCATCGTTGGCTAATGAGGTGGTCATTGGGACTGTCCTCCATTACTAGGATTCCTCACTAGGGTCACCCTCATAGATTCCAGGTTTCCACTACACTGGGTTTCCACACACGGCCTCACATGCTCCCCAGTTTGAGCTGTCTCTCCCTGGGCACTCTCCCCTAACCTGATCTCTCAACTCACATCTTCACAGACACCCCAACCAGACCACCCTTTCAAAATTTATTCATTGTCCTCTTCTCCATAAGATCTATGTGCCTCCCCAACCCTCCTCTTTACCTAACCTCTCTACAGGCTGCAGCTTGGTTATCATTTACTTAGTTGTTAATATCCACTTATAAGTGAACAATAAAGCCAGCATGAGCTGTCATTGTGACTTTTTCCATTGTGACACTTTTATACATATACTTTATTTTATATTTACCACCTGTACTGGCTAGGTTTGTGTCAACTTGACACAGCTGGAGTTATCACAGAGAGAGGAGCTTCAGTTGGGAAAATGCCTCCATGAGATTTAGCTGTGAGGCATTTTCTCAATTAGTGATCAAGGGCCCCTTGTGGGTGGGACCATCTCTGGGCTGGCAGTCTTGGGTTCTATAAGAGAGCAGGCTGAGCAAGCCAGGAGAAGCAAGCCAGTAAAGAGCATCCCTCCATGGCTTCTGCATCAGCTCCTGCTTTCTGACCTGCTTGAGTTCCAGTCCTGACTTCCTTCAGTGATGAACAGCAATATGGATGTGTAAGCTGAATAAACCCTTTCCTCCCCAACTTGCTTCTTGGTCACCATGCTTGTCCAGGAATATAAACCCTGACTAAGACACCACCCCACTAACATTTTTTTTTTCTACTTTACGTCCCCACTGCAGATCCTCTTTGCAAACGGCTCTTCCCTTCTGTTCTACAGTCACACATATCCCACCACCCTCTTACTTTCCTGCTTTACACCCTTTCTCCCTCTCATGGCCCCCTTTCTATTTTCATGTTCTACATATATATTATATGTATATGAAGTATCCAAATCTGACTTGTTTTATTTGACAGCATGTCCCCCAGTTCCATCCATTTTCCTGCATGAGTTCATTCTTCTTCATGGTATGGTAAAATTCCATTGTGCCCTATGTCAGTAGACATCCAGGCTGATTCTATTTCATGGCAATTGAGCAGTACACCTTAGAGGACTTGGAAACCTCAACTATATACCCAGGCATGGAAAAGCTGAGTCATATGCTAGTTGTATTTTTAGGAAGCTCCATTATTATCTCCACAGTTGACACTAGCACTTCCCATTCCTATCAGCTGCCTGTCATAGATTCTGTCTCCCCACAATCTTGCTGTCATTTGTTATCTTAGTAATAATCAAACTGACGAGGATGGAGTAGAATCTCAAAGCAATTTGACTCTGCATTTCCTTAATGGCTTAGTATGTTGAATGCTTTTTTTGGCCATTTATAGTTATTCTGTTGAGAATTATCTCATTCAGTTTATTACCTCATGTATTGACTTAACAGTTTAGTTCAGAGAGTTGGCTGCAGCTGTGTGGGTTTGTTTTGGGGTCCTCTATTCTGATTTTGATCCTCTATGTCATCCCCATACAGCACCCTGCTGATGTTGTTGCCATGGCTCTATGGTATAGTTTGTGACGGATCAGGTTTTGTGACATCCCCCAGCATTGATCTTTTTTCTTAGTGTTACTTTGGCTATTTGTGATTTTGTGCGTGTGTGTGTGTGTGTGTGTGTGTGTGTGTCCTTAGTTTGGTGAAACTGTTTATAAGTTCTAAATATTATCTGATAAGTGGCTTTGGTTCTTTTAATTATAGGGTTATGCCATTTGCAAATACAATAATTTGACTTCGCTGTATTGCTTTTTTTGTTTCTTTCTCTTATTCTACTGTTCTAGTTACAACCCTGAGTGGATGTTCATGCCACAGCATGAAGGTAGAGATCAAGGGACAGCTCTGTGAAGCTGGTTCTCTTTTTTCATCTTTATATGGGTCCCAGGGATTGAACTGGGAAGATGTCACACTTTCATAGAAAGTGCCTTGTCCACTGTGTCCTCTCTTCAGCCCTAAAGATGCGGAGATTTAGCATTAATGGCTCCAATTCTGAACATGGTCTTCAATGGACTGGGTAGGTGATAAGGAGGAAGAGGATGAGCAACACCATCAGAAAAATACACGAGGCACCAGCATGGCATGTGCCAGAGGGAGGGGACAGAGAGTCCTCCTTTAGGACTGAACATGAGCCAAGTTAGTATGACAGTGTGGTGTTGAAGTTAGGGCTCAGAAAATACCTGCTATTGACACCAAGTGGGATGTGAAGAGGAAAGACCCAGACTAGGAGCATAGAGAGGCAATTGTGGGATTCAGTGTGTACACATACTTACAGCACTGGCCAGAAGCCACGCTGCTCCAGTAAGGAGGGTAAGCAGCAGCAATCTGCTGCTCTAACATCTGTCTTCAGAAGAATGGACAGCAAACCCAGGTAAATGAATACACCAATAACTGTTGCTGCAGCACATATACCCAGAGTCATCTATCTACAGCAAGAGTACTTCAAACATTCAGAAGTGCTAAGTGAACTATCATTGAAAGTAACCAACATCAGGAAGGGCAGAGTGGACAATATTTTCTGGTGCCACTTCTATGTGAAATTATCTAAAGTAGAGTGACTTGTAGATACAGAGTAAAGTGGTAGTTAGTGGGAGTGGGTGGGGTGGGAGCTCTTGGATGGGTGAGTTGGGTAATGGGTGAGAACCTGGACCCAAGACACAGAATGAGAAGAAAGCTCATGGTACGAGTCAGGCAAGTAGAGGAGCAGATGCAGTGGGAAGGCAGGAGGATGCCTGTGGATGCAAAGGAGACAGGTATTCTGGACTAGGTTCCAGTTGATCTTTATGTGTGCTCAGATGGAGGAGGGGGCCATCATAAAGGGGGATCCAGGAGGCCATTGAACGAATCTTGGCAGTATTTGAGAGAACATTTTACATGCATTCAGGAGAAGAGATGCTGCCAAAAGGGGAGACTCTTTCTCAAAAAGCATGGCATAAGCTTTTTGCTTAGTTAAAGAATCCTTCATCTCCTTGCTATCTTGCACCAAGAGCATTTTCTTCCCTAAAAATTTTCTCACTTTACCCTATCCAAGGTCTTTTACTTCACTGTATGCATCAGAGGTAGGACAGAGAGACAGGCCCAAATATAGGGATATGGGGAAGAAAGGAGGCTGATGAAGCTTGCCACTAGTTAACACGTAAAAACTACACCCTGGTGTGAGGACGGGCTTCGTAAGGACTATCATAGGTAGATGTCACTGCATTAGTCATTTTGGTGGTTTCCAATTAGATTGGGTTAACTTTGCCACAAAACCTTCGATGATGTCTGTTCCCGGGTACTGAGAGTATGGATGACTTTGTACACATCACTGCCTGAAGCAGACCTTCCTACACTTTCTATCTAGGCAATCCTGGCCTTCCCGCTCTTCACATGGCTCTTGCAGGACTGTCTCTGTACTCTGAAGTTATGATGGGTTGAATTCAGTCCCTGACTTATTCTCAAAACACAGCCTTACTCAACTTTAAATGGGTTTCTTTGGAGGGCTTCAGACATGAATCAGAATATAAGAGTACTGGCTGTTCTTTTAGAAGACCCAAGTTTGGTTCCCAGCATCCACATGGTGGGTTAGAACTATCTAAACACCAGTTCTAGAGGATCTCCTGCCCTCTTCTGTCCTCAGACCCTTACTGTAGGAGGGGTACATGCAGCAAAACACTCATATACATAAAATAAAAATAAACATTAAAAATAATAGGTTTTGTTCCTAGATGGTACATAGCTAACCACAGCCCTCTGAACTGGAGGCTCTCATCTCTGCTTCTGAGTTGTCTCATCAGAAAAGTCACCCTCAGCAAGGTCCACAAGCAGACTTCAGTTTTGTGAAAGCTGTGGCCTCCCATCAGTAGGACAGCCAGTCTTGCCCACCAGGGATCACTGGCTCGCTTTTAGCTGAGGGTTCTATTTCTCTCTCCCTGCTGGGAATCAGTGTGGCTGGAGCTTAAAGGCCAACTTGGCTTTCTTTTCGGTTAGTCACCTTTCTGCTGCTCTGTGCTTCTCAGCTGTCTGTCTTGACTCTCTTTGTGGATCTCCAATGCCCTTTTTCTCTTCCTGGCCTTGCAGTAAAATAGAGTTCTTTTTTAACCCTGACACCTTTCCTTACCAAGTCATGCAGAGGCCACTTCTAGCCTCCATCCTGCCCAGATAGTCCCCTATTCCTTCTCTAATATTATAGAGTCCAGCCTGGTGCCCCTTGTTACACCACCTTCCTTTTATGGTGTAGCTTCTAGCTTAACACTGGCACATGTGCTTGGGGGAAATTGCAATTTTATTATTTTGAAGAAAATGTTTTCTTATCTAAATTTAATTTTAAAAGATGCTTTGTTTCCTCCCCACTAAAGAGCTAGATGGACACATATTTAACTATATCCCCTCTTGCCTGGAAGAAACTCTATAATCAGCCACCTTTGCTCTGCTGTGCAAATCTTCCTTTCTGGAGTCTTTGCTGTCCCTTCCTGGGGTTGATAATTTCCCTGAAAGAGGTTGTGCTCCTGTGTGAGGATATGCATTTTAGACTTAATAGCTGGGTCCAAGGAATATTTAGAGTGATGACCAACCTTTTTTTTTTTCCACTTTTTAAATTTATTATTAGAGAGTTTCTTCATTTACATTTCAAGTGTTATCCAAAAGTCCCCTATATCCTCCCCCCCCCGCCATGCTCCCCTACCCTCCCTCTCCCGCTACTTGGCCCTGGCATTCCCCTGTACTGGGGCCTATAAACATTGCTAGACCAAGGGCCTTTCTTCCCGAATAATGGCCAACTAGGCCATCTTCTAATACATATACAGCTAGAGACATGAGCTCTGGGGGTTCTGATTAGTTCATATTGTTGTTCCATCTATAGGGTTGCAGACCNCTATATCAGGGTCCTTTCAGCAATGTCCTGCTGGTGTATGCAGTAGTGTCTGCGTTTGGTGGCTGATTATGTGATGGACCACCCGGGTGGGGCACTCTCTGGATGGCCTATCCTTTCATTTTAGCTCCAAGCTTTGTCTCTGCACATCCTTCCATGTATATTTTAATCCCTATTCTAGGGAGGAGTGAAGTATCCACACGTTGGTCTTTCTTGATTTTCTTATGTTTTGGAACTTGTATCTTGGGTATTCTAGATTTCTGGGCTAATATCCGCTTATCAGTGGGTGCATATTAAGTGACTTCTTTTGTGATTGGGTTACCTTTTTTTTTTTAAAGAAACCAAATCATTCATTTGCAATCTCATACTAGAGTATTAGTCAATATTTTTAAGTGAGGAAAAGTAGTGAACTGTTATGTGTTTGTGTGTGCATGCATGAGTGTGGTGAAGAAGAAATTTAAGAAATAAACCAGAATGCATTTCTCTGATCACAATTGCAACAGATATTTCTACTTACCATCGTTGACTATTGATTCATTTGTAATGATTCTTCGTGTCTTTTATCTGATACATAGTTTGACTTTTGTTAATCTAAGGTAAAGCTATCTATACACATTACACCTGGATATGGTTATATGAGATCATGTGTCCCCAAATTAATTCTGGTCAGATGTGTGCCTCATTTTCTCCTGACTGAGCACTGATGTTATTTCTTTTCATCAAACATGATGAAAAACAGCAGATGCATTATGGCGCAACTAAAACAGTGCATGCCTCAGATGAAAAGCCTAAAATAATCATCACTACAGGTTCCAGTCTCGTGTGTTTTTCATATGCCTAATAGATGGTGATGTTTATAATTTGGCTTTTTGAAAACAAGCTGTGCCTTCTTGCTTATGATGTTAAATGTGCATTCTTCTACTACAACCTGGCTTCCTCTGATTATCTGGTTGGTTCTGACCAACATTATGGAGCTCACAGCCTTCCTTGTCTAACACTTTTGTACTTCATTCTTTCTCCTCTAGAAAACCTCTTGCATGCTACAACTTGGCTAGATGCCTTTCCTTCTATGGGACCCCAATGTGTGGGTCTTCTTTAGAATATCCCATTTCTACAGGGGTAGCTAGCTGCCTTCTCCACTTCTACTCTAGGACGTCTTTGATTCCAACACCTGGGAAGATGGTCTTCTTATAATAGGCTCTCCGTTTATTTTCTTTTTATGTGAACTGAATTAATATAGCAGGAGCTTCCCATGGCTCAAGGTGTGAAACTTGGTATTTTTGTTCTCCGTTCCATGAGATGCACACAGTGTAACTTCTTGTACCAGCTTAGGTGGAAGCAGTGGGAATCTCAGAGGAAAATGGACTGGACTGCATTGTGTTGCTAACCCATTTCTAAGTCAGTCTCTTTTCCTTTGTCTTTGTCCTTTGTTGCTTCTCTTCCTTTTTGAAAAAAAAAATCCTGCCTTTGAATTAGCCCTACTTGAGAGTCCCAGTGGAGGATGATGCTGAACTTCGCACTGTGTATGTATTACACGGTGATGAAGTGCTTCTCCCAGGGGAACGGTTTATCTTCTCTGAGTCTAAGGTAGATTTTCGTACATGTCAATGCCACTGGCAGAGTCCTGAGCTTACATCACATTGTACTTTGTGTATTTTCTACTTGGGAATGAGGTTCTGCCCTTGAACCATTTGTCTGGCCATTTTGTAGCCCTCAACGCTCAGTTTTAGAGGTATAAACTTTACTATCCCCTGCCTTGTAATATTCTTTTTGTCTATATCTTACTTTTTTGAATCACCAAGTCCAAACAACAAAGAAACTAAGACAAAGCAGAATTGTTTAACAGAAGAGTTTTTTTTTTTTTCTTTTCCATCCTTTATGTCTTTTTAAATGGAAGTGATAGGAATGGCCAGCCATCTGTGCCTGTCTATGTAAACTCAAAGGAAAGTGGTCAAAGCCCTTAAGAACTGAGGTAAATCACAGGATGTAAGATAAAGGATGCCATGCTAAAGGTGATGTTTCTCCAGAAAGCAAGAAAACTGCTCACAGTAATGGTTTCCATGGTGGAGAAATAAGGGAGTCTGTGTAAGCTTATAGGCTGAAGTTCCTGTGCTCCTTGTTCTGAACAGTGCTGACGTTAGAACTTTGCACTCTCAGAGGACAGCTTTCACTAGGGATCTTGGTGGAAGTTCTCTGTGTTTGAAAGCAGCCAAGTGACTGATGAATGAAATAGTTTTTGTAGACTTTCTTGGAGGAAGAAATGATGTTTTTGAGTGCGTGTGGGCCCTGACGTGCTTGTTCCCTGGCACTTTGTTAGTGCCAGGCTTAATGTCCTCCAAGCTTCTCAGTTCCAGAGCACAATCGAAGCTTTCATAGAGTGAGGAGAAGCACAAAGAGCTCTTTGTATAGCAGACATGCTCAAATCTACCTGGAGACTTGAAAAGTCAAACCTAAGATATAACAACTCAGGGAATGCTTCTGTCCAGCACACACCAGTGACCAAAAGAAGTTGGCTATGCCCCAGCAGCTGCCTGGAGAGATGAACTAAGAAACAAGAGTGACCTTGAGTAACTTACAGACTAGTAGATATGTATACAAAGTCATTGGTAACAGATGAGGAAGTATTAACACTGAATTCTGTCCAATATAATTATGGGATTTATGGGCATTCACTAATAACATTGTGGAAATAGGAAGTGTCATAGCCTTTGTGGAGCTGAGAACTGGATTTGGGAGACAGAATTACTTAGGATTGTCATGGAGAAGAACATGTAGGACTTCACTGAGATACTGTGACATAGCCATTGGTAAGATAAAAATTATTTAGAGAATACAGTCTGTGATACCTGGTGGGTGATGCAAGCTGCCTCACCTTAGCTTTGTTTCAGGTACAAGAATCAAGAAGGGTTAGAAATTTAGCATCATCTTTTGAGATGCAGATTCTCCTCCAAGAGTCTCATATCATCATGGGCCATAATGTCCTTCATAAGCACGACAGGAAGCAGGTTAACAATAAGTTTAAGGTGGTTTTCAAATCTCACCAAGCCCCTTTTAATGGCAGCTCTATTGGAATATTATAGCTGTATAGTTGGCCATAACTATGACTTCCTGATATATAATGGGTCTGCTAATGCCAGGTCTATCTCCCAAGGGATGAAGGAGAATAGAAGACAGACTCCCCTGATTGAAGAGCAGAGAACAGAGCCAGCTCCTCTCTCTTCTAACATCAGCATTGTTTCTCATGAGCACCACAATGCCATCATCAAAGCTTTTCTCTAATGCAGTCCTAACCACTGTTGAAGAACTGCATCAGTGGAGCTGGCTATGTGTCCAATGAAGAAGGAAAACAGAACAAGTCCAGTGTTGGTTTTGTTTCTCTAAGCATGAGGAATCAGGTCCTGGGAGTGACATTGGAGAATTGATGTTCACAGTGTGTCACTCTCTAAGCATTGTGAGATGCTGGTTCCTGGTTCTAACTGTAATAATACATTTTAATTCTACTTTACACACAGAGTGATTATTCATTGTAAATACATGCTCATATAAATAATTGGACTAAGTATAGAAATAACTGATATGATCTCTAATCATATGGTTCTATAGTATGAGCCATGCATATAGGTATGAGCCTGGTCTAGTGCATATTTGTATGATCCTGGTCTAATATATACTGCTGACTTCAATCTTTTTATTATGGAGACTTTCATTTTTGTGTTTCCTATGTCCCTCCACTACATACCAAATGAAATAATAATAGATGGCTATTTATAAATGAGCTGATTGCATAAGTATGTGTATCCATACCTGGTATTTCTGTAGTGCAGTGGTAGTATACACTGGTTTATTTGAGTTTTGTGAGAAACGACGAGAAACAGACATTTTGCTCCCCTAATGTTAGTACTTACATTTTAAATGCTGTACCTTTGTGTGTGAGAGCCTTGTGTTTATGAGTGTGTGAGTGCCTACGCCTGTGGAGGTCAGAGGACCACTTCCAGTATCATGCCTTAATCTGCATCTACCTTTTGTTTGAGGTAGGTCTCTCACTGCTCTGTAAATTCATCAAGTAGACTAGACTCGCTGGTAGTGGGCTCTATGGGTCACCCTGTCTCCCCTCCCAATCTTGCCATTATGAGATTACAACCACATTTTTACCCGGGTCCTGGGGATTAAGTTCAACGATGTTACTTTTGAACTAAACCATCCCTCCAGGTTAAAGCCTATCTTTTTTTCAATAATAATAATAATAATAATAATAATAATAATAATAATATTTTTTAATGTTTAGAATTGGTTATATGGAGCTATATTCACCTGTAAAATAGTGTCAGTTTCTCTATATGCTGTATCCATTTTCCTGATGTCTTTGTTGCTGAAGATAGAATAAAAGAAAAGAAAAAGAAAAAAAAAATACATCCAGGCTTTCTATGCCAGACACTGCTTGAAGAGGATGTGCTCTCGGTCTGGTTCAAAATCCCTGACAGAGTTCATTTGCCAAGATGCTTTTCAGGCAACACTCTCACACAGTGTGGGAAACAGTATTCCCTCTGTTACTCCAATTACCCCTCAGTGTCCAGCTGGCCTAGCAAGTGGGCAAAGAGTGGTACTGAACAGTTCTGAAGAATTGCTGGCTTGGAGCCCCAGAGATTCACAGTAACTATGCCTTTATTGTTTCTCACCACAACCCCGGAACCCTTTATCCTCCTGTCTCTTAAGTCAAGGGACAGCTTCTGTAGTTGCTGACCAGATGAAAACTGACTCATCTTTCTATGTCCAATCTGCTCAGCCTGATAGCGTCTCCTCCCATGAAGAATCCCACAGAGGCGTGTTTGCTGCTTCTACTGGGAGCACTCTATAGATCAATTACATTTAGGTTTAATTTAGTTAGTTAGTTAGTTTGTGTTTGTTTTATATCTAGTTTGATGCTCCTTTACTCCAGTAGAGGGATTGTGTTCCCTGGTTAGCAAGACCCATCAGAAGAACACATATCTCTTCTTGTCACCAGAGGTACTATACCTCTGTTAGTGAACTGTTACTAAATTGTGTTCATAGTGAAAAAAAAATTCCCCAAACAGGAAGTCCAAAAATATGAGACACTTTCCAAATGTGATGCTATGAATGCAATAGTAACACCTTAGAATGGAAACAGATTTAACAGTTTTAAATGTAGGAAAGTGTTTTCAGTGCGAATTTTGAATACTAGAGAGAGGAAAGGGAAAACTACATTTGTCTATTAAGGCTTACGTTATTAAGCTGCTGAAAAACTGTGGGGTTGACATGTTCACACAAGCCTGTAGCTCCCTGAGATATTTACCTTCACAGAAAATAACCCCACTATAAAGTTAAGAGATTTGAATTTTCTTTCCTTTAAAAATGTTGATAGGAAGTCAAATATAGTGACCTATAGCTGTGACCTGTCACTGGACTATCTGAAGCATGACGATTGTGACTTAGGAGTCAGCCTAGGCTAGCCTAGGCTACAAAGTGAAACTCAACTGAAATGAATGCACTCATCCAATCTCAGTATCCAGGGTGATTTGTCTTTATACTAGTATTTTTTCAGGCAACACAACTGGACAGTCACATCATACGGGAGCAGATTAGGTGGGTGAGGGAGGGTAGACATATATTTAATTCTTCATTTTTGGGAATGGTGATTAAAAGATACTTTATATCTGTGCCTTTATAAAAAAAAAAAATGGCAAGACCCAAATGAGAGAAGCTGAGAAGGCCTTCTGGAAGGAAGCCTAGAGATGAACTCAGTTTCCCCGCCACTAACTCAAAAGAAAGCACACGGAAGTACAAGCTGTGAGCAGAGGACACATGCACACTGTGTACATATGGACCCGCCTCCATTTTGGGTCGTGAAATTGAACATACATCCTATGCCTACTGTATGTGTGTGAAGTCAGAAGGCATGTTTCTGGGCTGAATGGTAAGATATATGTTTTACTAAAATATCATTGCTAGACTTAGAGCGATTTTCTCTGAATAGCTATTTAAAACACTTCTGCACAGCTCAAGTGTAAATTTCTGGGGTGATTTCAAAATCAGAAAACTGTATCTTTCATGTTTTGAATTACATTTTCATCTCGTGAAAGTCAATTTGTACCTCTCCATGTCTTCATTTTATGGGGGTTATCTTCATCTCCTTGGCTCCGATCCTCTGTCACTTTATTCCAGGTCCTCTTGTTTTTTAAATGTCATCTTTGCTATATATGTGCATTTCTACTAGACTTCATTCTCTCTCCGAAAACTTTGTAAACAATGCTAATACTCAAAGGCATATTCATCCTGTATTCAGTCTTGAGTATAAAGCTTTGCTTAGAATGTAGTTAAGAGGTTTGGTTTCCCTGCCTGGCTAGGCACAGATGTCTCCTGTACCTTGTGTTGAATCTGATCTAGGCAAAACACCAAAGAGCTGGAGATAGGAACTTAAATCATAGACTTCCTATGCATCACGAAAAAGCAAGTGAAATATAAATTCCAGAGCGCTACATTATTCTTTAAATGGACCTTTACTGATTATCAGGTATAGATGACCCAGTTCTGAGCAGATGCCTTGATGAAAGAGGCAAAATTGTTGTCTTCAAGGATTTTAAACTTCACTTGATTTTTTTTTTTTCGAGACAGGATTTCTCTGTGTAGCTCTGGCTGTCCTGGAACTCACTCTGTAGACCAGGCTGGCCTCGAACGCAGAAATCCGCCTGCCTCTGCCTCCCAAGTGCTGGGAGTAAAGGCGTGCACCACCACTGCCCGGCTAAACTTCACTTGAGAAAGACAGGAAATAGCCAACTAAATAAAAGCAAGTAACAGGCTGTGCATGTATGTGAGAAGGAAAATAAAATGGTTGGTTTCATAAACTATAGGATGGTAGGGTCTCTTTCAATTAGGTACCAGGAGAGACCAGCATGAAAAGATACAGTGGTTACTCTTGCTATGTAAGAATTGTTCCTCAAACCAACAGATTACAAAAAAACCCCAATATTCTATAAGGGTTGTTTTGTTTGTTTTGTTTGTTTGCCATACAATAACTTAGGAATGACTTGGCTATGTAGCTGTCTTGGGGTCTGAGGAAGTCGCTAGAGTGTAGATAATTCACAGGGCTAGAGTATTTCCTTCCAAGAAGGCTTACTTCTATTGACAGCATAGAGGCACCAATCCTTCCCTCATGAGTCACTCTGTTAGAGCCACGAAGAGTCTTCATGGGAAGTTGGCAGATTCCTCCTCAAACAAGAGACCCATAAAAGCATCAACAGAGCTGCAGGAATCTCATGTTTTACCTTTGAAGGTCACATTCTTACCATGTTCTACTGGCACTGATAGTAGATAAAGGGGATTGTCACAGAATGTACACACAGGAAGAGAGAATCCTTAGGAGCGACCTTGCTTGTTCCTAACATAGTAGAGTTGAGTTTAGGGTAGACTTATAAGGAAACTAAGGGTTAAGTGAACAGCTAGTCGGGAGGACATTCCAGTTAAGAGAAACAGGGAAGCTAGGTGCCATGGAGGAAATCTACCCATCATTTGCTGCAATAAGCGTGAGAGTTAGACGAGATGCCCCTAGGGTTCTAGGGCCGGACTATAAGATTTTATAAAGGTCTGAGATATATTCTAAGGGGAGTCACACTGCTAAAAGTTTTTAAGTAGAGAAAGACATATACTGCACAACCAAATTTGACAGAAGTATAGTTCTGAGCAAAAGCTAGAATGGACCCATAGAATACTAATACTAGGCAGGAGTGTGATTCAGACCCTTGACTTTTACCCTCCACATTCATGCTATGTGATCGCATATACCATGAGACAGACAGAGATTTGGTATTATCCATTTTGTATACCAGCATTGCTTGATTCATCAACCACTTCTGTGCCTCACACGTACCATAGGCTCAGTACAAGTTATCACACAGACCAATAACATTTTTACATTATCCACATGAAGTATTTCAGTTTCTAAGCCCTGGTCATCTGATCATCAGACCTAGTAACAGCTTCAAAGACCAGGAATGACTTCAGGGTGGCTGCTCGCAAGGGCTTGAGACAGAGATGCCAGGACTTCTCTGTCTTTCTTACGCACCCTAGAAGCTACAACAGCAGTCTTGGAGGTTTGAAGTTTGTTCCATTCATGCAATGATGGATGTTTGTCATTATTTATCACCCCTGAGAATATCACCAAACAATGTTCAAAAGCTCAGCTTCATCCTTTCCGGTTTAGAATACATAAGGTTAAACAAATGACCATTTATATTTCTGGATTTTTTTTATAGTGTCTTCATTTAAAATAAAATATGGCTTAGGGACTTTCAAGACCTGGGGGAGGGAGCAGCAGAGGTGATGAATCTGGCCTGATTGAGAAGTTTCCCCCGTGCTTTCCAAATCTCCCCATGGCCTGGTAGACAGGAAGGTGCTATCCAGTGTACATGGCAAATTAATAACATACCCATGCATTTTTATTCACTAATTTATTCATTCAACAACTATCTGATGTGTGCTGCTAAGGGCAGCCATTTGTTGGATATGGAACCACAGTGATAGATAAAACCAAAGTATGTCTTGCCCTCGGTGCGTTTATCTGTATGGGCGGCAAATAGGATCACACATGTGATTTATGTGTTACAGTTTTGATACATGCTAAGTAATGTAGGGTGTTAGAAGAATAAATGACCGAGGAGATGGGTGTTAACTAAGGTCTTAGAAGTTTTTTTTTTAAAGAGGTGACATAATGTAATTGGAGACTTGGAGAATGGGATAAGGAATCAAGGGGGTCAGGACACAGGGAAAAGCAAGGAGAAAGTAAGTCCAATATTCCAGGCAGAAGGAGTAGCTTCTCCGACATGCTCATATGGAATAACAGTTAAACTTTGTTCATATTTTACACTTTGAGTCATATGGAATTAAAATGAACTTTAAAATTTTCCATAACTTTTTTCTTTAAAAAATTTTATAGGAAATAATTTTTCCATATAATATATTCTGATTACAATTCCTCTTGTCTCATCTTCTGTATCCTCTGCACCAAACCAGTCTCTCATCTTCTTTCTTTTTTTTTTTTTCATTTTTTTCTCTTTATTAGATATTTTCTTCATTTACATTTCTCATAATATCCAGAAATTTTCCCTTACCCTCCCGCGTCCCTGCCCTGCTCCCCTACCCACCCCCTCCCACGTAATGGCCCTGGCATTCCCCTGTACTGGGGGATATAGAGTCTGTATGACCAAGGGGCCTCTCCTCCCAATGATGGCCAACTAGGCCATNCAGTGGAGGAGTGTTCCCCTTTCTCCACATCCACGCCAGCATCTGCTGTCACCTGATTTTTTGATCTTAGCCATTCTTACTGGTGTGAGGTGGAATCTCAGGGTTGTTTTGATTTGCATTTCCCTGATGATTAAGGATGTTGAACATTTTTTCAGGTGCTTCTCAGCCATTCGGTATTCTTCTTTCTTTTGATCTTTAGAAATCAACAGGAAAATAAACAACAACAATAATTGAAAAAAAACAGAAGAATCGCACACAAACACACACATACACACACACACACACGTGAAAACACAATATACAGGCAAAAGGTTACAAGTAAGATTTTTTTTAATGCTCAAGTAAAACAATATGAGACAAAAAGCATCTACAAAAATACTCGAGTTGGTTTTATGTTTTCCATCTAATGCTGGACATGGGAACTGCCCTTCTGTGTGGTTTATACACCCAGTGAGACTCCATTAGAGAAAATTAGGATTTTCTTTGCAAGTGGTCATCCATTGGAGATGTCCTTTTTGGTTAGGGTTTGGTGCTCGTGTCTAGTTCCTCTCTCAGCAATGGGACCCTATCTGGTTGGACCTGTGCAGGAGGCCCTGTGTATACTGCCATGGCCTGTATGAGATTGCATGTATGTTATCTCACAACTGGACAATATGCAGTGTGAGAAATCTTGGAACACTCAATATTAAATTGGATGTCTTCAACTCCCCACCCCATACCCACCCAGGGGCCAGGGATCTATTCATAAGAGGAAGTAGAAAGATTGTAAGAGTCAGGGGGGAAAGATGACACCAAGGAGATTTCTTTTTCCCATAGAAAGATACAGCATTTCAAAGGATTAACGTTCTATCTATTAATAGAAATACTGAATACTATGTTAAATAAAGCAATCCAGTAATAGTACTGCATGGTGTTATGTGTATGCTTATGATTTATGATTTATGTATGAGATACCTTGTATATGAGTACACAGCATATGGGATAGTAACTGCCACAGACTGGAGGTCATGGGAAGTGCAAAGTTATCCACAATTGGCATGAAGCTCCAATTAAGCAAAGCAAAGAAGACTGTCTCTGCTGTGTGGCATGGGGCCTTTAGTCCATAAAACTGTATTACAAAATCTCAAAAACTTAAGAGGCTGTATCACCTTTTTATCACAGACAATAAAGTATCAAAGTAAAGCTACTTCTATTTGTGCTTCTGTGTAGACTCACCTGCTTATGGTGTGGGATCTGGTGGCACGTGTCCATCCTCTTCCTTTAAACAGGAAACAGTGTAGCAAACTAGTTGACACTCAGAATAAGCTACAAGTTTTCAAAGGGAGCTTGGAATGTAGTGTCTGTTGATTAAAAAAATAAAAGTGCCAGTGTCAGTTTCAGTTAAGCAGGTCCCTTGGATTTAAAAATGCAAGAGGGAAAAATAGGAAATGCAGTCACTGGCTTGAAAGATGAGTGGAAATGAGTGGCAGTCGAAGTATGCAGCCAAATGTTGGGTGTTAGAGAAACATTAGCATGGATGTTGATGCCTTTTCCCATGAAAAGGATTCTCCCATGATGCTCTGCTCCCACAACAGACCCATGGATAGGTCTCAGCTGCCTATGGTGGAGAAGGCAAAGCATTTGAAAAGAAACTTCAAACCAATGCTGAGGTAAGGAAGCCCTGGAAACTGTTAATACAGCGGGCATCAGATGCCTTGAACCTTGGTTACTGTAGTGGGACCACAAGGCAACAGCTATTAGCACATGTCCACTCAGATCATAAGGAATCATTTCTGAAAATATTTCAAATTGTCCTTATTGTTTAGTCTCTTCCCTCTTATCCAAGGACATGAAAGAGACCAATCTCAGTGAGCTCCTTAGGGAATTTAAGTTGCTGTCAGAAACATGCCTCCTCCTCTGATTATCTATCTGGAGTCTACAGGGCATGCCTTGTTGTGCTTAAAGAATTCTCAAATATTAAAATAACAAAACGAATTGTAACTGGAGAGATAACACACCTTTTAAGGGCCATCATTGTTCTTCCAGAGGACCCAAGTGCATATCCCAGAACCCATGTCAGGTAGCTCACAAATGTTTGTACCTCCATTTGAGAGGCTCTCACTCCCATTTTTTGCCTCTGACTTCTGGCCTGTGCAGACACCTGCACACTTCTCTCTTTCTCTGTCTGTCTGTCTGTCTGTCTGTCTGTCTGTCTCTCTTTCTCTCTGTCTCTCTCTCTTTCTGTCTCTCTCTGTCTCCCTCTCTCTATCTCTCTCTCCCTCCCTCCCTCTCTCTAACACACCCATGCATCTATTTAAAAGTAATTGTCACTTTTAATATTTAAAAAATTAAATATATTTTATAAGCAATATAGAAAGAATGGTTTAATAATCACATTTCTTTGTTAAAACACCTTGTGGGACTTAAACATTTTTTTATGTAGTATTAGTGAGAAATTATTACGCCCACATGCAACAAGCACATCTATGACAATGTTTTTAAAATGTTGGCATTGGGCAAATTCTAAAATTATATCATCTGATAGAAATGCTGATCTTTGGGATGCAAAGGTAGAAAAATGAGATGTTTTATGGTATGTGAAGTGAGTACAAAAGGCAAAATGGTGGGATTGCTCAATGTGCAGCGTTCAGCTATGCTTGTCAATATTCTTTCTTTAATGATGCTCAAAGATGACCTTGGCCCCCTGTCCCACTTTTCTTACCTACCAGGAGGAAAATGGGGGCTCCCACCTCATACAGAGGTCAGCGAGGACTGATGCATGACCTCTTGGAAGAGTGACTATGACATTTTTATGTTGTTTGGGACCCTTCCTTTGGATCATTCAATGCACAGAAATACTCCCATCAACCACCCCCAATCAAAACAGTAGAAATCATGTGTTGTGAAATGTCCCCAACAGGCATTATCATCATGTTGTTCTACCACATCACTTCCATAACATTTTCTTCTTCAGTGTTTATCCCTTTTTCCTTTTTCCATGTTTCATTTCTGTTCTTCTTATAACTGAGAATCTGATCAAATGAGTCAAAGGTAAGTCACAGCAAGTGATGTGGGCTGGAGCATCACATGAGAATTACTTAGGATGAAACCAGCTTTGCATTTTTGAGATCTCCAGTGGCTGATTCTTGGATTGATTTTGTGGGTGTGGACTTTGAAATGCTGTAGAAGATACGAAAATACGTGAGTCAGAATTCTTGTGCCTCAGGAAGGCATCCTGCACAGATAACAGTGCTGAGATCTCCCACAAGTGCCACAAAACTACTGTTCACGGAATTGGAAGATCAAAGATATTGCTGCAGACTCTCAGGGATTTTCTTCTCTTGGTCTTAGAAATAAATTTCAAGCAATATGAAGCCTTTGCCTATACATTTTGTTTTCTCTCTCCTGAAATAATCTCATAGATTAATCCCAGAAAATATATCTGTGAAAATTTGTCTATATAATAGATGTCTCGTGTGGGATTCAGCATTCTATGCTCTCATTTCTGTGTCCCTTGACCATCCAGGGTCTCTGTGTTAGCATATCACCCATTGCAAAAGAAGTTTCTCAGGTTAGGTGTGGAGATGTCATTGGAAGTCAGTTCAACTGTGACACCCATTTAGAAAGGTAGCATTAAATCTGATCTTCTAATATTCTACTCTGCTAACGTTTCTAGGCATTTCCCAGGGTGTTACATACTGATTATTTAACACAATACTGATGACTGGACATTTGGATATGCTGCATTGCCATGGTACTTAACTACAAATGTTCCAACTGACATTACAGAGCATACCATTCCCTGCTTCCTATTGACCAACTTTGTATCGTATTTTTTTTTAAGAAGATTACATAGATTACTGATATTGCTTACTTTGCATTTTGTCAAATACCAGTTCTCTCTGTCTCCATAGAGTTAAGGCTCAAATACATGTGTAAGACAGCACAAGCTCTTTACCTGCCTGAGATTTGTCATACACAGTGTGGCTCTCAACACTTGTAGTTCTTTCTCTCCTATCTATGTGGTGAACTCCTCCTTCCCCAGCTGGGTCTCTGAATAACACTTCCTTAGTAAGACTTTCCCATACACACCAATCAGTCTACTACCTTCCTTTTGAACACTTCCAGTATTTACCTTGTATTAAAGCCATTTGTATGCAGCTCACCTTGTATATTAATCTTACAGTTCGGTTATGGCCTGTCTTTCTTAGGTGATTCTTGTGTTGAAAACTTGATCCCTAGATGGTAGACCCAGTTGGTTACAGTGACTGCCTCGGGAGAGCTTTGGCCTCACAAATGGATCAATCCATTGATAGCTTCATAATAAAATGACAGCAATAGGAGGCTATGGGAGCAAGCAGGTAGAAGGAGGACACTGGGTGCATGACTGCGAAAAGTGTGTCTCATCCTTAATGTCTTCCTCTGGGTCTCCCTGTTCTATGGCTACTGTAAATGCCGCATGCTTCTGCTACTGTGATGTGTCCTGGTAGTTTGGGGCCAAAGTAGTGAAACTAGCCATTAGTGGACTGAAACCTCAGAAGTCACAAGTAAATGCATACTCTTACCCGTATAAGTTGTTGCAAGCCTTTATCACAGTGCTCTAACTAGAGGAATCCTTACTTCTCAGCGCTGTTCACTGATGAGTGCCCAGCACTTGCCATATAGCTGATGTTGAGTCTGGAAAGGAATGGAGTGCCCTTGTGGTAGGAAACAGATGAAAGGAGCCTCCATGTAGGAAGTCAGAACTGTAGCCAGTTCACAAACACTGTGAGAAAATAAAAATGTCATCTGCATCTGAATCCTGACCCCACTGCCCACTGATGCCACATGCTCAAGCCAGATCCTGGGCATTTTTAATGGTGGGCTATTTACTTCTGTCTGTCTGTCTATCTATCTATCTATCTATCTATCTATCTATCTATCTATCTATTTTACTTTCATAGTCACCATACTTCTCAGAGGAGGAAGGGAGCAGCCTTCAGAGCGGCATATGCTGTGACTGGAGTCTTGGAATGAGATCAGAAGGAATACAGTAAATGGGGGATTTTTTTTTCCTTCTGATTTAACCACTCAGTCTTGGTTGGCTGTAGATCATTCACTTTTGAAAACAAGATAATTGTGGTAGCATCTGTCTATAAGAAGCAAGAGGCAAGGCTGGCTTCACTCCAGGGGAAAGGAAGTTCACAGGATTATTTTCAGACTTATGATCTTATAGTGTATTTAGTTAAAATGGTCAAATAAAGACAATTCTACACCCAAAATAATGAACAGGCCATAAGGTAATATACTTGTTCACGTTCACTGTGACCAGAGATTGACATTTTATAAGTTGCAAAGTTTTTAGCCTTATTTAGAAGGACAATAAAGCAGACGTTTAAGAAGTACATGAGGGGAGGCTTGAAAAATCACAAAGGGATCACAACACTCTTTGCTCCTTTTGGAAGTTCAAGTAGGCTAGACAATTAGACACGTGGGATCCGATGGATGAGTGTGCAGAGGGCCTCTGTGCAGGGATCTGTATGATGGTTTGTATCTTGTGCAGCAGCAAACTGAGGCAAACACAGTGACTCGGACCCCACACCTTTTGGCTTACTGGAATCTGGTAAGACTGCATAGGAACAAATCTGGTAAGGCTGGTAGGGTCTAAAACTCTAGCTAGCTTATCTGGAATGAAAATTAACTGTGACATTGGTGTGTGTGTGTGTGTGTGTGTGTGTGTGTGTGTGTGTGTGTGTGTGTGAGGGGATCTTCCTGTTGCTATTTAGGACTCTTCAACCATTCTCATTCAGGGCAGGTGGGAAGGGAGCTTCCTCTCGGCTTGTTGTTTCATTTTTGTTGAGGGAACTTATCATGTACATACAAAACTTTCACATACTACATATGTGCTAGACAGAGTGCTAACGTGCTCCACAAATTACATGCACTCTTTAAAGGTAGTTTTGCTAGGTTGTACTTTAGACAAAGCCAAATTAGTTTCCTTTTGAATAATTACATTTTAAATTATTAAATGAAAAGTGTAATGCTAACCATGCCTCAAACAAATTAACATATACATCACCTCAGCTTCTTCAGTGGGAATGTTTAAAAATCTCTTATATTTTTTATTTCTTAGTACAAGAGATATCTTTCCCATAATTGGAAACTAAACATTTCAAGTATCCAGAACGTTGTTACTAAGGTACTCAGCCTCTTATCCAATGTAACTTCTGCCTTACTACTTTATGTGAAATGCATGCTTTGCTCAGAGTTTCACTATCACACCCCGCCTCTGGTCCCTGACCCCCTGACCCCTCCTGAATGATTTCTGACCCCTGGACTCTTACCCCTAGCAACCACCCTTTCTACTCTGGGCTACTATGAGGTCAGTGTTTCTAATTCCATGTGTAGAGGAAAGGTCATGGCATTCTATGGCTGGCTTGTTTCACTTAACGTCGGGTCCTCCAGTTTCATCTGGGATGTCTCAAATGGCAAAATTTCTCTGTTTAAAGGTTAAATCACATTCCATGATTTGTATGTCCCCAGTTTCTTCCCTCAGCTGATAATGCACATAGGTTGTTTCCTTATCTTGACCATTGTGAAGAATGATGCGGCCTTGCTGCAGTTGTCTCTTTGACAAACTACTTCACTGCCTTTCTTTCTTTCTTTTTTTTTAATGTTATGTATCATTATAGTTTTGTAGTATCGTGTATGTTTCTATTCTCACTAAGCTTTTAGCCCTCTATGGTCTTATGTTGCTGTCCAGGATTTTCTTTGCAGGGTACTTTTAATATTTCTTGTAAGGCAGACCTAGCAGTAAAGAACTTCAGCTTTTGTTTATTTGCATAATTTTTCTCTTTTACTTTTATAATACAGTTTTGTGTATTTTAGTGTTTTTAGTTTGAAGTTTTGTCTTTTATCAGATGCTTATTTTCTGTTTTATTTAGAAAAATAGTCAGCTATTTTTTTCCCAAATAAAATTTCTATCCCGTTTTTTCCTCTTAACCCATGGAACTCAGAAGTATACTTGGTTATCCAGGTAATATTATCTCCTATATGCCTTAAATTTTCTTCATTGAGTTTTATTTTTGCTGTTGTAAGACAACAACTTAAAACAACGTATTGCTGCTGAGTGCTCTGGTAGATTTTTAAGTTCATTTGTCTCACTATTTAGTTCCAACATTTAAAATTAAAATTTTTGTTTTTGTTTTTGTTTTGTAGGGTTTTTTGTTTGTTTGTTTGTTTTGTTCTTTATTCTGGTCTTATTTTTTATTGGATATTTTCTTTATTTATATTTCAAATGTTATTCCCTTTCCTTTTTTCCCTCCCTCCTGAAAACATCATATCACATCCTCCCTCCTTAGCACTTACCCCTGCTTCTGTGAGGGTGCTCCTCCACCCACCCACCCACTCCCATCCCCCTGCTCTTGATTCCCCTACACTAGGCATCTATTGAGCCTTCATAGGACCAAGGACCTTTCTTCCTATTGATGCCTGACAAGGCCATCCTCTGCTACATATGCTGGAGCCATGTGTACTGCTTTGCTGATGGCCTAGTCCCTGGGAGTTCGGGGGGGGGGGCGGGGGCTGGTTGGTTGATATTGTTGTTCTTCCTATGGGGTTGCAAACCCCTTCAACTCCTTCAGTCCTTTCTCTAACTCTTCTATTGGGGACCCTACGCTCAGTCCAATGGTTGGCTGCGAACATCCTGGTGGGATTGCAAGCTGGTACAACCACTCTGGAAATCAGTTTGGTGGTTCCTCCAAAAATTGGACATAATACTACCTGATAATCCAGCTATACCACTCCTGGGCATATACCCAGAAGATGCTCCAGCATGTAATAAGGACACGTGCTCCACTATGTTCATAGCAGTCTTATTTATAATAGCCATGAGCTGAAAAGAACCCAGATATCCTTCAACAGAGGAATGGATACAGAAAATGTGGTACATTTACACAGTAGAGTACTACTCAGCTAAAAGTGATGAATTCATGAAATTCTTAGACAAATAGATAGAACTAGAAAATATTATCCTGAGTGAGGTAACCCAATCGCAAAAGAACACACATGCACTCACTGATAAGAGGATATTAGCTCAAGAGCTCCAAATAACCAGGATACAATTCACAGACCACATGAAGCTCAATAAGAAGGAAGACCAAATGTGGGTACTTTGATCCTCTTAGGAGAACAAAATGCTCACATGAGCAAATATGGAGTTTAAATGTTGAGGAAAGGCCACCCAGAGACTGTCCTACCTGGGGATTTATCCCATATACAGTTACCAAACCCAGATACTATTGTGGATGGTAAGAAGTGCATGCTGAAAGGAGCCTGATATGGCTGTCTCCTGAGAGGCCCTGCCAGAGCCTTACAAATACAGAGGCAGATGTTCACCTTCTTTTAATATATACAGTGTTAGATGGGTGGTCCCATTTTGTTTCAAATGTCTCTTCAGTAATGTTTCCCATAGTAGCTGTACTATAGTAATTCTATTTGAGTGCAACAGTTCCATGTGAAATATTTGAAAAGAGCAAATAGAGCTTGGATGTAGGACCATATGCCTGACCCTGGTGCAGTGAACATTGTTTTGGTTATCAAGTGATGTTTGAGCAGTTCTTATGTGTCACAAAAAGGTATTTTTATCCTCTAACAACTAGATGGCAGTGATATATTGATACACACACACACACACACACACACACACACACACACACTCCATTATTGTCCTGCATTATATCTGCAGGACAGAAAAAGTTACTACTGGTTGAGAATTACTGACTTATAGTTTCTGGTTTCCTTTAATGTTTTTTACATTGATCTGTCTGTCTGCCTTCCTTTCTAATCTATCTGTTTATCTGTGAGGCAGGTCTCATCATGGCAGGTATGTGGAAGTTGGAGGTAGGACAGCTTGAGGAATCCAGTTCTTTCCTTCTACTGTATGAATCTCAATGAATGAGATCAGGCCATCAGGTTTGGTGGCAAAAGCTGCACCATCTTGCCAGCCAATGCCATTTCATAATATAAAGCAAAAACTGACATCAATGTCAGCAAGCCAGAAGGCCTGCTGTTTGTTTATTTGGTTGGTTAGTTGGTTGGTTGGTTGGCTGGTTGGTTTTTAATAAGATTTTTTTATAGTCTGGGCTAGTTTAGCACTCAAAGCCCTCTCCCGTGCCTCCTTACTCGTACGACACGCATGCACCATCACCCTGGAAAACTACAGCTGATAAATACTTTGCTTTATCAGACTTCCATTGAGAATCTTATAGTGAATTAGCTATGAGAGAGGCAGGAATGTGTAAGAAACTGTTCCCCTAAGCTCAATTTTGATCAAGAAAGCAGCTGCATGAATTAAGCCATTATGCTATGGGATGTGATTGTAATTCTGTAAAGGTCAAACTCCGTGCTGCTTTGGCAGCCTGAAGGACGTACAATCAAAATCAGAATGAAGCACTCTGAGAAGCTGAGTAATGGATTCTGCTTTATTCTCCAAAATCTTTTCCCCATGTCAGATCTGTCTACTCTCTGGGTCTTTTGTCTCCTCCTGGTCTACAGATGCAGAGAGATTGCGAATCCAAGTTACTGAAATTCCTCCTTGTAAAAGTTGTGCACCATTTTATGAGAAGTTGTTCTTGGAAAGTGAATTTCACAGCTTTATTTATTTAGTTATTTATTTATTTACTAGAATTGAAGTGGGGAACTTAAGTTGAATACTGGGGAATTTACTGTATGTAGTAAATCATCATCATTTTCAAAATAGGAAGAAGCCAAATTTAACATTCAGTTAATAGTATAGTAGAAACAAAGGAAAGTGATAGAAGCCAGCGTGTCAGATAAAAGTTATAAAAAGTCAGTTGCCCTGCAGAGTGTAGATTATTCTTTCCTCTGAGAAGAGCAGCAAGAGGAAACATTTTCTTAACACATTTAAGACTCCCTCTCTCTATTAGTTTTTCTTTTTTATTTGTTATTTTATTTATTTACATTTCAAATGTTATCCTTCTTCCTGGTTTCCCCTTCGCA